>PVJC01041332.1:0-15398 GCA_004026665.1 Murina feae | reverse complement strand
AGGAGAAGCTGCAGGAAGTTGACCAGCTGTCCCTGCCCCTGATCAGGGTGGGGGGGGGGTCGATCTGGGGTTGGGCCAGGTGGGGGAGGGGCTGCAGGAGGTTGGCCAGCTGGCCCTGCCCCCTATAGGAGTGGGAGGATGATCATGGGCAGGGCCAGCTCAGGGAGGGGCTGCAGGCTAATCAGGGTGGGGTGGGCCAATTGGAGGCAGGATCAGCTATGGGGTAAGGGCCACAGGAAGTTGGCTGGCCAGCCACACCCCCTATCAAAGGGGTCAATCAGGGGCAGGTTTGGTTGAGGGAAGGGGCCACGGGAAGTTCACCAGGTGGCCCCATTCTCTGATCAGGCCAGTTCGCTGATTGCAGTGGGTTTCATAGTGACCAGTTGTTCTGGTCATTATGGCATTTCAGTTGTTGGCTTTTTATATATATAGATGGTCTATTAAAGTTTGAGTCAGCCTTGAATTTTTTCCATAGCCAGAACTCAAGTACAGAGGTTGCTGAACGCAGGTCTGGTCTGACCGCCCTCCACCCCCCAATCCTCGTCTAACACCCAGCACTTTTCCAGCTGCCTACAACAGTATCACTGGAAATAAGGAAAATACCAATTCTTCCTGTTTGTCCTAGGAGCATAGCAGTCATCTTTGAAATACGTAGCCAGAAAAAAAGTGTCAGTGTTGATAATGATCCCACTTTTAATTAAGTCAAAGAGGTTTTAAAAGGTTGAAGAAATATATTAAATATTAGATAATGTTGTCAGCAACAAAATGGGGGAGGCCTTAAGCACAGAATAAGGTGCTAACTAAGAAAGTCAGGGGGTCAAATGAAACTTTAAATAAGTAGTATTGAGCTGAATTAAGATGGCTACTGGCTAGCATAGATTAAACCACACAATAACCAGATATGTTAGCATCTCAATTATTTAATTTGATGCATAAGATTCTAGATAGTTTCATGTCACACTGAATTCCCTCTCTATGGAATATGCTAATATGTCTGAAACTATAAGCTAGTACTTTCTGAATTATTTCCTGTCTAGAAGCCAGCCCAGTGTATGGAATTGTGCAATGGTGGGGTCCCTTGGCCTGACCTATGGGGATCGGGCCAAAACCAGCTCTCTGACATCCCCTGAGGGGTCCCGGATTGTGAAAGGGTGCAGGCCAGGCCACAGAACCCCACCATTGCATGGTTGGGGCCTGGGATGGACCGCAGGAAGGCTCCAGGGCGTGTTTGGCCAGTCTTGCCTAGTCTTGATCAGCTGGACCCCAGCAGCAAGTTAACCTACCAGTCAAAGCATCTGCCCCCCTGATGGTCAGTGTGCATCATAGCTACTGGTTGAATGGTTGAATAGTTGAACAGTTGAAAGGTTGCTTAGGCTTTTATATTATATATAGATGGTCCAGAAATATTTATTTCTAAAGTTGTCATGTGTATAATTAGGAAGTAGTCATGAGAATGTGATTTTCATTTTAATTTTACTTCTAATTATTATTTTAATTTCCTTTTTTTAAGTGTAGATCAAACTAAAATTAATTATAAAATAGGAAGCATAAAGTTAATATATGGTTGATGTCCTTCAAAATTCGCTTAAAAATTTCCTTCACATATACTAACACTTTTAGACTTTAAGGATATAGATTTGCTTTATACCATTTTGAAGATTTCATGGGTCAAACCACAGCACTGTTTTATACTTAGCATTGTAACATAGAATAAAATATATATAATTTATATGTTTATGTTCATTAGTCTGTTACATCATTTAAACTTCAGAATTCAATTAAGAACACTCTCAGAATGATTTAATTGGAACTAGGTTTTTCAGTTTGCATTTTCTTGAAAAATCAGATCATTTCTGAATATATATCAAATAACATCATTTTATGTGATATTTTTCAAGTACATATTTCAAGCAAACACCCCTCTGTGGTAATACAAACTGTCATAAATCATATTTTTGAAAGTTACATGCACAATATATCATTAAATATGGGCACACAAATAAGTAAAGTGCATGGTTTATTTATGTAATTATTCAGGAAATTCAACATTGGTTTCTAGTGTAATAAAAAAGGATGTTGCCAGAGGATATAAAGCACACTGCTTCATGAGGAGTGTTGCTTTAATCTGGAAGCAGCTATAATTTAAAAACTGGAGCTTGAGTCTCTTCATGCATCTGCTACTTAAGATCATTTTCTTACTGCTATTTGTTTACAGACTTTGTTTTGATTTGGAAAATTACAGTGCCCCTAACAGGCATTCGTAATCCTCCTTTTTTGTATTATTATTTTTGTCTTAATAGTAGCAACAATGAATTGTGGCATATGGCATTCTTTTTTATAGATATACCTGCCCTTAGAAAATGAAAAATGAGCTCAGGAATTGGAAGTTGGAGGTTTTTTCCTCTCTAATTGATTCAAATGTAGTCTACATCAGATAAACTTGGAAAAAATGAAACATTTAAGCTTTTGTTATGCTAAATACTGATTAAATACTTCGTACTCATAGATAAAAACTTTTCTCATAAAAGAGCACAATTATCCGTTTTATGAGCTAGCCAAAAGAGGACTCAAGTAATCTTTGATTAACTATGTAACCAGAACTTGGAAACCACATCAGAAGCTGACACTACTGGAGTCATGTCTCCCTTGATGGGGAAACATTCTGAGAAATTCATGGAGTGGCAATTTCATCATTGTGTGAACATCATAGAGTGCGCTTACACAAGCCTAGATGACCTAGCCTTCCACACACCTAGGTTATGTTATAGCTTATTGCTTCTAGGCTACAAGCCTGTACAGCATGATACTGAACTGCAGGCAGTTGTAAAACAGTGATAAATATTTGTATATCTAAGCATACAAACATACAATATAAGATGTAATGTGTCATATTTTTTACAGTAAACTTTTTTTATATAAATCAAAGAGTACACTCAATGTTGGCCAGGATGTGGAGAAAAGGGGACCTTCCTGTACTATTGGTAGGAATGCAGATTGGTGCATCCATTATGAAAAACAATATGAATGTGCTTTAAAAAATTAAAAATTAAATTGCCTTATGTAATATACATAATTGTATGTGCTTGTTTACACCAGCATCACCACAACCATGTGAGTAATGTGTTGTTCTATAACATGACAGTTATGCCGTCACTAGGTAATAGGAATTTTTCAACTTCATTTTAATCTATGGGACCACTATATTATACGTGGTCTGTTGTTGACTGAGATGTCATTGTGTGACACATGACTGCACCATATTTTACTGTTATATTGTGCATTCACTGATGATGCAGGGTTTAGCTGCTTATAGGCCTCAAATTTTTTGTAACTTATAGGTATTCTTTCCAAGGCATACACACCTGTTCAGAGCTTGAACAAAGACATCATTTTGGTATTTCTCCAAAGAAACAAATATTTTATTCCATCTTATTTAAGCATGTATCTGCTCTTTCTAGCATTGATTAGAAAATGATCGTGTATAAACTTAGGTTTTATCATGTTTCAGAAGCATTCCAGACAAAGAACACTGCACATACCTCTGAAGAGTTTGGCTTATAATACACAAGTGTGTTCCATTTATATTCGAAATGAAATAGTAACACAAGGTCAATCAATGAAGGCCAAGTAATTTGGCTATTGTAGAAACAATTTATTATACTATTGAATGAGTGAAAGTGCAATCAGCGGCAATTCTACTTGTTTACGCTAGTTCAAACTTTCAATTCAGTCATGCTACTATCCATGTCAGAATTTTTGTGTGTGTGATTGTACAATGATGACTAAAGATATCCATAGACCCTTGAATTTTCTGAGAAATATAAAACTGAAATGTATTTGATATAGTTAGAAACTTTTAACATGAATTTTGGGAGAGTAAAATAGTAGAAAACTGCACTTCAAATGAAACTGAATAATTTGGCATCTGTATTTATTAAAAGAGTAAGAGTTACTAAAAGGGTTATGTCATGCAATTCTTTCTAGTCACTAAAGTTACTAGTATCCAATGAATGTATTTTGAATGAGAATATTCTATAAGGGAAATTAAGTTTGCTGCATTAAAAATATAACTACCTTGCCCCGGCCAGGGTGACTTAGTTGGTGTGGCATCATCCTGTGCACCAAAAGGTGGCTGGTTTGATTCCTGGTCAGGACATATGCCTGGGTTGCAGCTCAATTCCCAGTAGGGTTCATGCAGGAGGCAGCTGATTAATCTTTCACTCTCACATTGATTTTCTTTCTCTCTATTTCCCTGTCCCTTCTTCCCTTTCTAAAAATCAATAAAAATGTGTGTGTGTGTGTGTGTGTGTGTGTGTGTGTTTAATAGAAGTACCTTATGACCCAGCAATTCCACTTATGGGTAATTATCTTAAGAAACCAAAAAAACTGAATTAAAAAGATTTATGCATTCCTTGTAACATTGTAACATTATTAATCTCTGAATTCCTAATACCTAGATGAGTGGTTAATATATATTAGATACTCTAAGATATGGAAGCAACCTAAGTGCTCATCAATAGACAAGTGGATAAAAAAAGTTGTGGTACATATATACAATGGAATATTACTTAGTCATAAAAAAGAATGCAATTTTACCATTTGGGGCAACATGGATGGATACAGAGGGTATTATGTTGTGAAATAAGTCAGTCATAGAAAGGCAAATACTTATATAAAGTTATAGAAACATTTTTAGTTAATAGAAATATACATATATACATATATGAATTATTAAATGTATATACTTTTATAGAGGCTGACATTTTCTGAGGCAGTTCAGTCTTTAAATGACAAGTTGCTTCTCCCATGTCCATTAAGAACTAAATAGGTTGTTTCATTTTCCAAGAGCCTCACCAGAGGTCTTTGCTCTGTGTTCTTTCAGGTCTAGGCTTGAGCCTTATAGCTTTTATATGTGACTAGATCTGATCTAGTGGAACTTCTGTGCTTGACACTCTTGCTCATAACTCCTAGTATTCTCTCTTCAATATTACCTGAAGAGAAGAAATAAGACCTTAACAATGAAGCAAACATTATCACTTCTGGAGAAATGCCAGGAAAAGTGCTGGGACCTGGCTTACAATTTCCATAGACCTCTGAGGTTCTCCACATGTTTTCTCTGAATTATATCAGTATATTGTATTGGCTCAATTTCAGATAAATGCCTATGGAAGCAAACCATTTTCAAAGAAATTTCAGAAAAGAGCTCTGCTTTTACTATAAAAATGTCAATGGATTTCTGATTTTCCTTGCATATGCACAATTCATTGTTTAACACTTGAAAATTGAGGACTTTAATATACGTTATTTGGGATTCTTTTTGGTACATAAAACCAGAATTAGAAGGGAATCCCATGTAAACTACATAGTAATAAATGGAAAGAAAGTAGAAAGTATGTTTCTACTTCAGGTATCAGAAAATTCATAGATAGGAGGTATTTGTGTGTTTATCAAGCATTCGTTGAGTATCTAGTATATATTAAGCACTCATCTAGGTATTAGGAATTCAGAGATTAACAAAACATGGTCCTCACTTGTTTGTGATAGCTTGTGGTTAAGTGAGGGGGATACAAAATATGTAAACAGATCATTGCAGTATAGTGTGGCAATTGTTAAAACAAATTGCCATTAGGAACAGTTACTGAAACAGGTAACTAGAAGTGTTGAAATGAAGAAACAATGGAAGTCAAAGAAATTATTAAGCAAAAATAACGAATACTTGAACTTTTTCTTGATAATGAAAGGAAATCACATGTACAAACTATACATGAGTTCAAGCAATGATGAGAAGTCCAGTGTGGTATAAGCTACATGTTGCCTGGGACCTATGGTAGATGATGTGTCTCCAAGGATGTGTTAAAACCTGATTGTGTGTGGCCTTTGGAGTTATAGAATTTAGAAGAAAATTTATAAGAAATGAGGAATTCAAAAGAGATTTTGTTTTTAGTAAGGCATTGCTATAATATAATTTTTTAAGGAATCCTAATATATAAAAACCCTTGGTCCATTACATCCACAATGACTGAAGGCTCAACCTAATGCCCAGGCTGTGCGAGCAGCAGGCTCTGGTGGCTGAGGACTTGTGGCAGCGGAGATGGGGATGGAGGAGGCAGGGCTGGTACTCATACTCACTCACAACCACACACTTGCACAGACACATATGGTGCCCACCAGCTCACAACCTTTTCTCCCCTTCTTTTCCTCTCTTCTAGCTTGTTCTCAGAGTCTCTCTCAAAATGAGGAAACAAAACATACTGGGACTGAAGAGGCCTGAATGGAAGGGAGGGCTGGCTGAGGGTGGAGCAGCCCCCACTGGCCCCACCCCCTCCCAGCTGGGAAAGAGAAAGAGGGAGACAGAAAGACAGGGAGGCCTGGAGGACTGCTGAGAAAAACAAAGACAGAGACTAGAAGAGATCAGGCTGGCAAAGGAAGGCAGTTGAGGGCAACCAAGCCAGCAGGGGAGGGCAGTTAGGGGTGATCAGATAGGCAGAGGCAGTTGGGAGCAAGATTAGTCCATTAGGGGAGAGCAGTTAGGGGCAATCAGACAGGCAGGCAGAGAGGTTAGAGGCAATCAGGCAGGTAGGCAGAGGGGTTAGGGGCAATCAGGTAGGCTGACAGAGACAATTAGGGGGGATTAGGCAGGAAGGCAGGTGAGCGGTTAGGAGCCAGTCATCCCAGATTGTGAGAGGGATATCTGACTGCCGGTTTAGGCCAGACACTTCAAAAGTATTGTTGGTTTATTGTTGTATTGTTTTAATTGACTTATTTGGAAAATACCACCACCTTAGGAATACTGTCTTTATCAATTATTTTTTAAAGTTTATGTTGGTCCATTAAACACAAAAGCTTAGGAAGCAGAGTCATAAAACTTCTGCATCTAATGGCTTTACTTAATTCAGCCTGTTTACCTTTTCCAAGGAGATGCCCAGCTTCCTCTTCTTAACCATCTTTCTCAAGGTTTACCTATGAGGCTGGACCCTTCCCAGAAGAGTTAGGATTAAGAGTATGCAACAAAATAGGTTATCTGAAATGTAAAACTTTGTAGATATCAATACAAGAATTTTTAAAAAAGCATTTCAATGAATTCTATAATATAATAGAAATAACTTTTAAGCAGAAAATTTATCCTAAATTTATGAACTCTCTGGACACTTATTATTCTGCAAAATGCTGTCTTGCATTTTTATCATTATTTTAAAATTAGTTATTCATTTAAAAATCTTTAGAGAGCCTGGCCCATGTGTCTCAGTGGTTGAGCTTTGATCCATGAACCAAGAGATCACTGGTTTGATTCCCAGTCATGGCACATGCCTGTGTTGTGGGCCCAATCCCCAGTAGGGGGCATGCAGGAGGCATCCAAACTCTGTTTTTACCTCTTTGACCCCCTCCCTTCCTATCTAAAAATTGAAAAAAATTTTTTTTAAAGCATTAGACAATAGTGCAGTGGGTAGGGTCAGAGCTGGGGAGAGTGGGGCAAAGGGAAGGGGGAAATGGTGGACATCTGTAATACTCTCAACAATAAAAATAAAATTTTTTAAAAAACCATTAGCTCAGAGTGACTAGAACATTTGGGACTTAGGGTTTCTCCTCACTTAAATAGGTAAACATAAGGCTGAACATTGGACATCACTCACCACATACTAGAGATAAGTATTTCTAGTCACTAGTTATATAAATAATGCCAATCGTATTAGTTTATTAGCATTTTCAGCAGAGATATATTGGTTCATAAACCCAAGAATTAACCAAAATGCCCATATCATATAAATGGAAAGAGAGTTCCATTAAGGATATACTCTAGTTACACTAGTGCTTCTTATAAAGAGCTTGGGTCTTCATAATGTCCGTGCCCTCATTTCAACAATTAGCACTGACTTAAAGTTCATCACTTGAACTTAAGCATTTCAACAGAAAAAATTATACACCACATTACACAGATTTGTTTCTGAATGTACAATACTGGAAAAGTAGTTGCTGCTTATTTTCATTTAATTAACAATGAAGGATAAATAACATCAGCAGAGAACTATCAGCCAAAGGGGACCAAGTGTTTTTGTTGGAGATCGCCTCATTAGCTTGTTTCCAAAATATGTTCACCAGAGTGAAAAGCAATCATGTGACTAGCTGAGTGACAAAACATCTGTTATATTAGTTCCAATAAGGCTATTGGGAGTGGGTAAGGACAAATTGTGTTCCAATTGAATCAGGTTAAGTGGAAACTGAGAGATAGTCTATCATTTGTGGTCTTGTTCCAGCCTGTTGTTTCTCCTAAATAATCCTATCTAATAAAGAGGTAATATGCAAATTGACCATCACTCCAACACACAAGATGGCTGCTCCCATGTGGACACAAGATGGCAAGGGATGGCATTTGGGAAGGACCAGGCCTGAAAGAGAAAGAAGTTAGGAGGACCAGCCCTCCAGGGGAGGGCAGTTGGGGGAAACCAGGTCTACAGGGGAGAGCAGTTAGGGGTGACCAGGCCTTCAGGGGAGGGCAGTTAGGGGTGACCAGGTTGGCAAGGGAGGAAAGTTAGGGGTGACGGGGCCAGCAGGAGAGGGCAGTTGGGGATGACCAGGCAGCAGGGAAGGGCAGGTAGGGGGAATTGGGACAGCAGGGGAGCAGTTAGGCATTGATCAAGCTGGCAGAGAAGTGGTTAGGGGTTGATCAGGCTGGAAAGCAGGCAAGTGGTTGGGTGCCAGCAGTCCTGGATTGTGAGAGGTATGTCCGACTGCCCATTAAAGCCCAATCCCACTGGGTCTAAACGGGCAGTTGGACATACGTCAAGGGATCCCAGATTGGAGAGTAGTAATAATAATAATCTTAGAAGGTAAAGGTTGCCATTAAAGTTTTATGTTCATTTTGTGAGTAAATGATTTCCATTTGCTTTGTAATGAGTTTAAATACAAATTGTCCAAAAAAGCACAAATGTCCCTGTTCTTAAAAAAACACACCTGGGACTGAAACTACTTTGTATCTTTAAGTGAAATACTCCAATAATTTTAGAAGATAAATTCTTTGTACAAAATAACAACCTAACCATTTAAGCTATGAGTAAATGATGAACATTAAAAGAGTTGAGCACAGTTTTCACATTGTTGCTGAGAAGCATTTCAAATAGTTATTTATGCCATTATATGATATCAAAATAGAGTACATTTTTGCCATAAAAAATTGACTCCTCATTAATGTACCTTAACAATTTAACAAAGCAGAAAATCACACACACACACACACACACACACACACACACATTGTGTGTATATATGTGAGAATGAAAAAAATAAATATAGTTTTATATGGACAATAATTACTGTTATTTTTAAAAAGAATACCACTTCTAGAAATATATCCCAAGAAAACAGAAACACCAATCAGAAAGGATATATGCACCCTTATGTTCATAGCAGTATAATGTACAATTGCTAATATTTGGAAACAGCCTAAATGCCCATCAGCAGATGAGTGGATTAGGAAACTATGGTACATCTACACAATGAAATACTATGTTGCTATAAAAAAGAAGCAATTCTTACCATATGCAGCAGCATGGATGGAACTGAAGAGCATTATGTGAAATAAGCCAGGCATTGAAAGAAAAATACCACATAATCTTACTCATTTGTGGATAATAAAGAACATGATAACCTGATGAACAAAAATACAGATACAGAGGCAGAGAAGCATGGAACAGACTGCCAAATTACAGCGGGAAGGCTGGAGAGTGTTGGAGGGGGGCAAGAGATCAACCGAAGGATTTACATCCATGCGTATAAGCATAACCAATGGACACAAGACACTTGGGGGTGGGGGAGGGGTGGTAAGGGTATGTGCCAGGGATGGGTAAGGGAAGCTGAGGGAAGATCAATGGAGGAAAAAAGGAGACATATGTACTACTATTTGTAATACTTTAAACAATAAAATAAAACTTAAAAATAAAATAAAAAAAAATAAAATAAAATAAAAAAATAAAATAAAATAAAATAAAAAGAAGAAACTTTCCGTTTGCTGGTATGCATTGGTAAATCATCCACTTAATCATTGCTTTAAGGAGTATATCGTATATGCTCAGGTACCATTCATTTGAGAGACTAAATTCTGTGTTTCCAAATGACCAGAAAGCATCATTGACAAAAGCTTTTTACTGTTTTCTTTACTGGTATCAGTATCACTCTGCTAAGATGTGAAAAACTTGGTATTGGTAAATTATTTAGGAAGTGGAAGGACACTATTAACTTCAATGCATTATGAAATAAAGCTCTTATTTTCATATATTTAGCCATAAAACTAACTCTAACAGGGTCTCAACCATTTCTTTCTGCTGTTTTCCACTCTCTCAAGCAGATTCTGAGAAAGTTTTATAAAATACAACTTAAAAATATGGTCTATATTGTATGTGCATTTGTATATGTGAATTATATTTATACCCATATAAAGCTGACTTTCTGATACATTCTTATTTGCATTCATTCTCTTACCTTGAATTGCTAAATATCTCATGAATTTTACCAGGGTTTCCTCCTATCACAAAATAAACCAACCAGCATTTGTTCAATACCTTGTAATTTGTCCTGCATTAGATTGAGGGATAAATAAGGCATTTTTATTATAAATGTATAACACAAAATAGACAATGGTTGGGAGTGCTGAGGTAGGTTGATTCTTTAAATGGTGTCTTCAGGATAGGCTTTATTAAGATGGTAATTTTTTAAATTTATATTTATTGTTGAAAGTATTACAGATGTCACCCTTTTTCCCCACTGACCCATCCTCCCCACTTCCATCCCCTCCTCAGGCCTTCACCCCACTATTATCTGTGTCCATGGGTACATTTTAACACAAACTTGAAGTAGTGAGGAGGTCAGCCTTACAGTATCTTTGGGAAGAGTATTCTAAGCAGAGAAAACAACCCATGAAAACACTCTTAAGGCAGACATGTTTCTGACTTACTCTAGATAGCAAGGAGACCACTGTGGAGTGAGCGAAAGAGAGTATAATAACTGATGAGGTCAGAGTTGACAAAGGTGCAGCTTCCATAGAGCCTTATAAGCTATTTGTTCCAGAGTTACAAGTAAAGAGGCATGAAGTACTCAAACCAAATCAATCTAGACGAATGTATTCAGAGAGAAGAAATGCAGTGATCAGCATGTATTGACTCATGCTCTCTCCTTGGAAATATGGATGGAGTCAGCTTCCTAAGAACCCAATGAATCTCCAGACATTGAAAAAGGATAGTAGATGCTGCTAAAGTGATCATAAAATGTTGACTAAATAGTTGCAAGATTTAAAAATGTTTACAAGAAAAAAAAAAGAGTTTTCGAAGATGGCTGCCGATGAGAAGGCAGACTGAAAGACAGTGAGAGAGAGGGAGAAGGAACGGAGAGTGTGTGGATGTACCAAGCGTGGAAATTTGTGGGTGTGCGACAGCTATACTCCAGAGGACTGTTGGAGAACCCGAATGGGGCTCCCTTAACCGGGCGCTGCCTCCACTGCTGCTGAAATCTCTCCCGGAGCTGCCCGCTGTGCTGCGGTGACCGGGCCATCTTGGGTGACTGTTACCAGAAACTTATATACTGCAAACAGGACACCCAGGGACCAGCCAGGAACCCAGGAACACCGGGGCTCAAACCAAGAATACGTGGACCCAGACGAGCCCTGCTCCTCACGGAACGGTCAGATTTCGCTTGTTAAAAGCTTGGTTTGTATTCCAGGTGGGAGAATTAAAAGCGTGTAGGAGAAGTCTCTGCGCAGCAGAGTCTGCGCCACTCCCCTCGGGGCCAGCCTGCGCTCCACAAAGTCCGAGGCTGTCGGCACCAGCGCGACCCGAGTGTGGGAAGGGGTCCCGCAGGCTGCTAGCAGAAGTGAACCCAAAAAAACCCCACCCCATAACTGAGCTGGACACGAAAAGACAGCTTTGGTTTTGGGTTGCGGAGAAGACATTGGGAGAGTCGCGCGAAGAGCTAGAGGGGGAGAGTTGTGCACAGAGCCTGCACAACTCCCCTGAGGGGTTCCTTTTTCCCTCCCGTTATTAAATGCAGACTTGGAATTATTAAACCTAACACATAGGTGCACCCAATTGGGGTCGCTCAAGGAGACTGCAGGGGAAAACCCTGTTTGTGTGTCTTGAGAAGCAGAGCAGGGAACGATGGATTCGGAAACCAGCTCTGGGGGAGTCCATTCTGCCAAACTTGTATTAAGTGTGACAGGGGAAATCAAAACCTAAATGCCGGCTAGAGAGGTCTTATAGCCGGAGAGATCACTCCAGAAACACTGCCACCCAGAGGTTGATTCACAAACTGACTCTTCTGTAAACACAAAGGCAGAAATACTGCCAACTTTTAAATCAGGACTGGTTAACCACACAGAGGAGCAGTGAATCACAGGAAACTGCAATAATCTCCTAACAAGACAAAGGCATACCAGCCAGAAGAGCAGAAGAAGAGAATGACCCTCACTACTGCACATTTTTCTATCTTTTTTAAATTTTTTCTTTGTTTTCTTTTTTTTTCTTCATTTTTTTTTCTTTTTCTATTTTTCCTTTAAGAAACAATTTTTGTCTTTTTTTCTCACTGGATTTTACCTTTTTAATTATTGTACCTTTATTTTTAATCAATATTATTACTATTTTTTTATTTTTCTAACAGTCATTTTATTTTATCTTTATTTTATTTTGAAATTAGTGTCCTTCATTCTATTTTCAGATTTCATATAGCATCATTTTACTCTATCTCAGCTTTACCTTTATGCCAACACTCTCTTCCTCACTTTTCCCCTGTTGCTGTCTTTTTCTCCTATCCTACTCATGCTTTAGATTCTCCCTATTCCCTCTTTTTACCCCCCTGGTACAATTTCACCCTACTAAGATATCTAATTTCCAACCCCCTGCTCCAAGCCCACTGATACCCCACTCCTTTCTTTCTTCATTATCCAAAAAAATTTTTTTTTCTCTCTCTCTGTTGTTCTGCTGCTGTTCCCTTAATTGTTGATTATACTGGGTTTTTTTATAATTGTTGGTGAGACTGTCTCGCTTTTCCTTTTTGTCTTTTGGTTGTATTTTGGTTATTCTTTTTTACTTTGTTTTTCCTTACCTTGTTAGATATTAATTGTTAATTGATTAATTAGTTGATGATTTCCATTCATCTCTAGGTCTTTGTAGATGGCATTTGCTGCTACTAGTGGCTGTTCTACTTGAGTTTTCTCCTCATACAATCTCTTCCCCCTTCTACTTCATTCTTTTTTTATCGCTCTTACTTTTTTTTTCTCTCTCTTCTTTTCTCTGCCTTCCTTTTCCCAAATTTGTTTTGGCACTCCCTTTTTCTGTTCTTTTCTACTTTTTCTTTCTTATTGATCCCCTAACTTGCTTTTCTATGGTGGTAACCTTTAGTGCGGTTATAAGTATTGTGAATACATTTGGGTTCTGATCCTTGTGCATTGTGCCTTGCTGTGTTGTATTTTGTGCCTTTAAACCAACACAGGAGGGAAAAAACTATATAACCAGATACCCAGAGAAGATAGATCATGGGGAGGCAAAGAAATAGCCTACATATGAAAGAAAAACAGGCATCACTAGAAAGGGAAGTAAATGAAATGGAGGCAAGCAACTTGCCGGAGAAAGAATTCAGGGAAATGGTCATAAGGTGGATGAAAAGAATAGAAGACAAATTCGACAATATGTGTAAGAACCAAGAGGAAATGAAGAAGAACCAAGAAGAAATGAAAAATGACATCAGTGCTATAAAGAACTCAATAGAAAGCATCAATAGTAGACAAGAAGAAGCAGAGGACCGCATCAGTGAGGTAGAAGACAAGGTAGAAAAAAATACCCAAGCAGAACAGCGCTTAGAAAAAAGAATTAAAAAGCAGGAGGAGAGCCTAAGAGAACTTTGGGACAACACAAAAAGAAACAATATCCATGTAATGGGGTGCCAAAAAGAGTGGAAACTAAGCAAGGAATAGAAAGCTTATTGGAAGAAATAATAACAGAAAATTTCCCGGTTATAGGGAAGGGAAATCTCACACAAATCCAAGAAGCTTACAGAGTTCCAACCAAAATGAACACTAAAAGACCAATGCCAAGGCACATTATAATTAAATTGGCAAACACCAATGACAAAGAAAGAATCTTAAAAGCGGTAAGAGAGAGACAGAAAGTTACCTACAAAGGCTCTCCAATCAGACTAGCAACAGATTTCTCCACAGAAACACATCAGGCAAGAAGGGAATGGAATGAAATATAAAAAGTCATGCAAAGGAAGGGTCTGAATCCAAGAATACTGTATCCAGCAAGGTTATCAATCAAAATGGAGGGTGAAATTAGGAGCTTCTCAGACAAAAAAGGACTAAGGGAGTTTGTCACTACCAAATCAGCAATGCAAGAAATGTTAAAAGGCCTACTGTAAAAAATAAAAAATAGGAAACGAAGAAGGAACACAGGGGTAAAGAATAAAAACGGTGACAAACAAGTATTTATCAATAATAACTTTAAATGTAAATGGATTAAACGCACCAATCAAAAGACATAGGGTAAATGAGTGAATAAGAAAAAATGACCCACATATCTGCTGTTTACAGGAAACCCACCTCAGAAAAAAAGATGCACACAGACTGATGGTGAAAGGATGGAAAAATGTTTTGCAGGCCAATGGAAATGAAAAAAAAGCTGGGGTAGCAATATTTATATCTGACAAATTAGACCTCAAAGTGAAGGACATAAAAAGAGATAAGGAAGGCCACTTCATTATACTAAAGGGAGCCATTCAACAAGAAGAAATAACTCTGATAAACATATACACACCCAATATAGGAGCACCCAAGTACATTAAAAAACTTCTGAAAGATATCAAGGGAGAGATGGACAACAATACAATCATAGTTGGGGACTTTAATACCCCGTTATCACCATTGGACAAATTCTCTAAACAAAAAATTAGTAAAGAAACATCAATCCTAAATTACTCACTAGAGCAGATGGACCTAATAGACATCTTCAGAACACTTAACCCCAAAGCCACAGAATATACATTCTTCTCAAGTGCACATGGGTCATTCTCAAAGATAGACCATATATTGGGGCACAGGCAAAGTCTCTTCAAATTCAAGAAGATAGAAATCATATCAAGCATCTTCTCAGATCACAATGGCATAAAACTGAAAATCAATTACAATAAAAACAATCCAAAAAATCAAACACATGGAGACTAAACTGCATGCTATTAAACAATGACTGGGTTACCACAGAGATCAAAGAAGAAATAAAAAACATCATTGCAACAAATGACAATGAAAACACAACAATCCAAAATCTATGGGACACAGTGAAAGCAGTCTTGAGAGGGAAGTTCATAGCTCTACAAACCTACTGTAGAAAACAAGAAACAATGATAATAAATTACCTAACCCTGCA
>PVJC01041331.1:0-15423 GCA_004026665.1 Murina feae | reverse complement strand
TGGGCACCTGCCCCCCAGGCGGCGCCCCCTTCTGACTGCTACGGTGGGGTGGGTCGTTTGCCTGCTCTTGAGCCCCATCACTGGGTCCGGCTTCCTTTGCCTGACTCCCCCCTGTGACACTCAGCCGGGTGCCAGGAGTGGCCGGGGCCATTCCTCCAGCTGGGGGTCCTGGGGGCCAGCGAGCATCGCCACCTTTCGGTGCCCCACTCCTTCGAAGCTCACTCCTGCCCCAGCGCCCAGGAGTGTTCATGTGCGCTTTGCAGGCTATTTACAAGATGGTGTCCTCGGTGATGAAGATGCCGGAGGACGAGTCCACTCCAGAGAAACGGACGGACAAGATCTTCAGGCAGATGGACACCAACAATGACGGTAGGGCTCCAGGCCCCTCCCCTGCAGCGTGTCCCCCAGGCGCCCACCCTCCGCTGGGCTGCGGGAGCGCCCAGGGCAGGTCAGGGTCATGGGGCTGCACCCCACTCTGCCCTCGTGCCTGTGGCTGCACCCCTGAGCCGCGGTCTCCAAGCTTCTAAAATGGGGGCATGAGCACGTGTGGAAGGACCCCTGCCCCTCCCCCCGCCCTGGTGGAGGGGGCGCCTTCAGTACCTCTGGGCCCGGGAGTGGGTGTGGCCCCGGAAAGTCCCACCCACCAAGGAGGCAACAGGCCAAGAGCCCGGGGGTGTTAGTGGAGGAACTCTCTCCTGGGAGGGATGCTGCCCCCTCCCTTCCAGCCCGCCCCAGCCTGACTCGGTTAGTCTCCCTGGGGCCCAGGAGGGGTCCCTCTCCGCGGGACAGGCGGGGCCCTGCCCACAGCTGTGCCTGTCACTGCGGCCGCTCCCGGCTTCCTGGCAGAAGCCCCCTAACTGAGATGGGCCCCGGGACCAGACCTCCTCCCGTCAGTCCCGTCAGGAGCCTGGAGACGGCTGCCCCTTGGCCCCGCTGTGCACCCAGGTCCCTGAGGCGGAGAGGTTGGCGGTTGACCACCCCTCAGCGCTGGACACACACTGGGCACCGCCGAGCTCCTACTGCCCCCATGAACCTCCCTCTCCTTCCTTGACCCCCCATCTCCCCCCCTGGCGGCAACAGAGCTCAGGCTCTGACTGTGTCTGCTTCAGACCCCATCCTGCCCACCACGTCTGCGAGGGGCAGGCTGCTGGGGAGGGTGCACGTGTCACCAGTCCCCACCCACCCCAGGGGCAGACGGGCCAGAAGCACACAGTCTCCCACCCAGTCCTGCCACCTCCTGTGGGCAGTCACCCTGGGCCGGGCCCTCCCCCCGTGGGCAGTCGCCCTGGGCCGGGCTGCTTCAGGCCCCAGCCCCGACTCCGAGGGCCCGTGCTCTGCACAGTGACGCCTTCCTTGGTAAAGCCTGGGGTGACTCAGAGGGTTGAAGTCGCCCACCGGCCGTGCATGTGGCCACACTGGGTGTGCCCTCAGCAGTGGCAAGGGAAGCACAAGGGTTTTCCCGACGAAGCCAGCGGCACCGGATAGCGTGGGGCCCCGTGGGGCTCACATGGCCCAGGGGTGGCTGAGGCCCCCCAGCTTGGGGGGGGGGAAGCCCTCGAGCACTGTTGACTCCCCCCCTCCAGGCAAGCTGTCCCTGGAGGAGTTCATCAAAGGTGCCAAGAGCGACCCGTCCATTGTGCGGCTGCTGCAGTGCGACCCCAGCAGCGCCAGCCAGTTCTGAGCCGGCTCCCACAGCAAGAGTTAAGCTTTGCTCCCAACAGCGGTGCCTCCTCGTCCTCCCTGCCACCCCGGCCGCCGCGCCCCCTCCGCCGGGCCTCCCCCCGACCCTCCCGCCCGCGGACCCTCGAGGACTCGGTGGGGCTCTGAAGGTGGCGCAGGCCAGGCCGGTGTGTCTGTGACTGCGGGTGACGGGGAGGGAGGCGGCCTCCATGCATGGCAGCACCCAGCTCGTCTCCTGTCAACCAAAGCCACGCGCACATCTGTGCTGCGGCCGCCTTCCCTGCCGTGTGTCGTTGCCCATGTTGTGAAGTGAAGTGTCATGTTAGGCCCGTATTTAACGCCTCGATCGCCTCTGAGCGTGGTTTCCTTGTGGTGTTTGTGCCCACCCCGCCCGTGTCTGAGGAATGCATGCGCGCCCGCTGCGGGGAGCCCCCCCCCAAGAATGCAGGGTCTGTGTGAGGGGTGTCCTGTGGCCAGCCCGGTGTTTCCTGTATTAAAATGATCAAATAAACAGAATCCTCCGAGTCGTGTGTTGGCCCCTGAGAGCCCCAGCCTGCTGCCCTCGCGCCCTCGGGGAAGGTGGGCCCAGCGGGCACTCCGCTGTTTGCAAACTATCCCCACCCTCCCCCACCCCCCGTGCCCCTGTAGTCGTCACTGTGTCTACAGATCTGCGCAGCCTGTGCTTCAGCATCTGCCTGGGGCCGAGACACACCGGTGGGAATGAGAGAGGACGGTTATGGCAGGTTTGCCATGGACACTGCCCCCCCCCCGCCTTCCCCTCCCTGTAGTGTAATCAGCGAGGTGGCCGGGGGGGCGCATCCGGAGGAGGTGGCCATCGTCTCCCGCACACGCGTGGCACCGCTGCCCTGGCCGCCCGCGCACACCTCCCCCACGTGGCTGACCTGTTGCCACACACTTCAGTCTGCAAGGGCCTCGAGGTGCACGCACTCCACCTGCAGGTGGAGGAACCGGGAGGGAGGGGCCTGCCCCAGAGACCATCACCGACTCCAGCCGGGCCTCCCCAGGCTCACTGGGTCCCGGGACGTCGACGGCAGAGTCGGAACTAAGCCAGCCAGGCCATCTGCGCCCCCGGCAGCGCCCCTCCCCTGGCGTGGGCAGGCCTGTGTGGTTGGGGGTGTCTGTGTGTTTGGAGGGATAGGAGATGTGGTCTGTGACTGAGTGTGGGGCACAGCTGTGGGACGGGCCCAGTTTAAAGTGTGTCTGTCTTGCATGGGGCGTCGCAGACGCACCTCCAGGCACATCCTGTGCAGAGCATTGGTGTGGAGGGTCCCGAGCACGTGGCCTGGTCTGTGGGCAGGTGGGTGGCTTCTGGGGACGAGTGTGAGGCTGCGTTTAGTGGCAGCCTCACAGCTTGTTCCCAGTGGGTGGGGTGGGGAACCCACGCCTCTGCCCCCGCAGCCATCAGCCAGCCCAGGTTTGCCCCTGCTGTGGGCACCACCCTGCCCCTGGCCCCACTGGGGGCTGACCATGGCCTTGAACTTCATTTCATCCATGTGCCAGACCATTCCTTTTGTTTTTAAATTACTATTTTATTCCGAATTTATTGGGGTGACATTGGTTAATAAAATTATATAGGTTTCAGGTGTATGACTCTGTAACACATCATCTGTATATTGTGTTTTGTGTTCACCACCCCAAGTCAAGTCTCTCTGCATCACCTCTCCACCCCCCTTCCACACCAGGTCATTCCTAGGACTCCGTGCGGCGTCCCTTCCTCCAGGAGCTGTCCCCCGTCCTCCCTGGAGACCCCCACACTCCCCAAGCCGTCCACATGCTGCTCCGCAGGGCCAGGCCCTGGTGAGCTGAGGGAATGGACGAATGAATCAGTGTGTGGCCCACCCACAGGCCTTGTCTGGAAACACACCCTCCTGGCCTGGCACACAAGTCCCAGCTCGGCTCCGTGACCCTGGACAAGCCCTCCCTGTCCCACTGGCCTGACAGAACTCTGGGAGCCAGGGGCACTGGCCTGGGCCTTGCATTGGAGTGGCCCCTGCTCCTCTGGGTGTGAGTCAGAGTCGGGGCTAGGACAGGCCCCCTGTGGAGCAGCCCCAGTGTGGCAATTGCTCTGATGGAGACTTGGCAGAGATGGAAGCAGACGACACTGGTCATGAGGGGTGGACCTGGACCCAGGCCTCAGGGCCGGTTCCGTGGGGAATGGGGGGATGGGTGAGGGCAGCACCCTCCCCTTCCCACAGCACCCACCTGCACACGGCCAGGGCGGGGCAGCTGTGAGCACAGCCCAGGGTTGCAGGGCCCTGTGGGTGCTTCAGAAGGTGACTGGAGGCACCACCCACTCCCGACAGGCAGGGGGCAGCACGAACAGGCTGCAGGGCCCCAGGAGCTGTTCACGGGCCAGGCAGGAGGCCAGGGCTGGGCTGGGGGGCTTCCCCTGTCGGACTCAGGAAGAGTTTTGGGGGAGCCCCTTCCTCCAGCCCTGGATCTCCCCCTGAGCCAGGCCGCACCCCTGTCCCCACAGTCCTGTCCCCATCGGCTCCGCCAGCGCTTGCTGAGTGACTGAGGGACCTGGGAACCGGGTCAGGGCCCCCACCTGCAGAGGAGCTTGGGCGGCGCTGGGGGCTGCTGCCCCCTGGTGGCTGTGGCTGGGAGGGCCTCCCGGGCTAGGATGTCTGCATCCCTTAGGCCTCCCAGAGCCTGGTGTTTGGGTCGCTCCAGAATCTGCGGCTGGGCTCCTGGTACCCTGGACTCAGGCGCCTGAATAAACTGAATTTCAAGTAAATGACAAATGGCCTTCCAGCGTGCACGCGTCTCATGCGGTATTTCACGTGCTGATTTGCTGTGTCTGGCAGCCCTGCGTGTCAGCCTGGGGGCTGAGCCTGCACAGCCTGGGCAGGTCAGACACTGGATGGGCAGCTCCCAGGCACCCCCATGGCAAGGGCACATGAGGGTGATGCCAGTGCCTGACCTCAGTCAGGTTCCGGCCCCCTGAGCTTAACCCCTGCTCGGCCCTTACCACCAAGACCACAGCCCGAGGAAGGTCACCTGGATGCAGGCTCCACCTCGGTGACCCCTGTGGCCAGAGGCACAGACTGTCCCCTCATGACCTGACCCTCCTTGTTCTGGAGTCAGGATGGGAGAAACCTTCCCATCGCCCAGGACAGCAGCAAGGATTCCCAGGTGTGCGACTCCGTCCGGAGCCCTGACCTCCCGCTAATGACCCGCCAGGCACACAGGCGCCAACCTCCAGCTTGTTAGGTCGAACCGAGGGTTTGGGGGGGGCGGGGGCAGGTCCCGGGGCTGATGCAGGCCTCCTCGAGGCAGATGGCGACCAGACACGGGTCCTGCCCTGGAATTCCTACCAGGTCAGCTACCAGACAGATGGCGACAATCTGGAAACCATGAAGACGCCCGAGGTGGGACCTCCCACAGCTCTCGCCCCCCCTCGCCCCCGCCCTCACAGAACAGCTGTATGGAAAACGCCCCTTCCTCCCTCTAGGCAAGACTCCACAGCCTGACCCCAGGGCCTGAGGACCTTGCCCCGGAGCACAGAATACATTCCCCTCCTTCAATCTGCCTGACTCTGACTCAGTTTCCTGCGCCTCGAACCTCACACAGCTCAGGGGGGTGGGACCGTGGGGGGCCTAGTCACTGCCAGGTTGGACTCCGTGGAGTCAGTACAGCCTGAGCCCATGCATGACCGCAGCTCATGGTGCCAACCCCGCGGGGCTGGGAGCCACAGTGCCCTGACCACCCACTGCTGCTGCCCCGGGCTGGGCTGGGGCTGGGGGATGGCAAGGACTGGAGCCCCATCCCACCCAGGTGGGACAGAGACGGGCTCATTCCAGCCTCAGTTTTTCTTCTCCAGCAAGTGGCCAGGGCAGCAGGGACCTATTTCCTCCCGGGTCCTCCTGATTGGCTGCCTCGCTTGACTCGAATCACTTGGCCTGTTTGGCCTGCATCCCAGCTGTGAAACAAGAGGCTGAGGGCCCGGCTGGTGTGGATCAGTGGTGAGCGCCAACCTATGACCTAGGAGGTCAGGGTTTGATTCCCCATCAGGGCACAGGCCTGGGTTGCAGGCTTGACCCCCAGTGTGGGGTGTGCAGGAGGCAGCTGATCCATGATTCTCTCTCATCATTGATGTTTCTATCTTTCCCTTCCTCTCTGAAATCAATAAAAATATATTTTAAAAAAATTAAAACGATGGATTTGGTCTTGGCCAGTTTGGCTCAGTGGCTAGAGCATTGGACTTCGGACCAACCGGTCCCGGGTTTGAGTCCAGCCAAGGGCACGTACCTCGGTTGTAGGTGCCTCCCCGGCCTGGGCCCTGATTGGGGCTCATGCAGGAGGCCACCAATGGATGTGTTTCTCTCACATCGATATTTCTGTCTTTCCCTCTCTCTCAAAATCAATGGAAAAATATCCTCGGCTGAGGATTAGAAAAAAAGTGATGGGTTTAGGGGACATAGGGCTGAGGGGTTAGAGCGTTGACCCACAGCGGGGGGTCTCGGTACTGCCGCCAGCTCCCCACTGGCCAGCTTCCAGGAGGCTTCCCTTCCGAGTTGCCTCTGCGAGCCCTGGGTTTTCCCTGCCCTGTGGCATGTGAGCCTGGCGCCTGCGGGCTGCCTGTGGGCTGGCGAGCTCCCTGCGGAAGGCTCCCGCTCTGCCTGGCAGCCGAGCTCAGCGTTTCGGCTCCCGATACAATGACTCCTAGGGCTCATCTAACTGGGGAGTCCACCCCGCAGCCACAGCCCATGGTCTCGAGGGTCCTTCTTCACTGGGTCCCAGTTTCATCTCCGCTGAGCTCAGTGCCGCCCAGCAGAGAGCAAACTCTCAGCTCCAGGATTTCCGTCACTTCAGGTTGAAGCTCAGTCAGACACGGTATCTGTTTGCCAGCTCAGGCGGTGGCCTGGGCTGTGCCAGGGGCTGGGGAGTGGCTGGTCCAGGCTGGTACCCAGGGGGTTCTGACTGCAGGGCCTGGCAGTGTCACCCTCCACTCCGGCAACGCTCACCCCCCCCCATTCACTCCCCTGCCCCAGGCTCTGGCACCTCCACCCCCCCCATTCACTCCCCTGCCCCAGGCTCTGGCACTTCTCGGAGCATCATGGTTACAGGGGAAGACTCAGGCGTGTTTTGGTGTGGCCGGAGCGAACATTTAAATGGGTAGCAGGCAGCCCTCGCCAGTTGGCCCAGTAGTTGGAGCGCTGGTCTGAGGACTGAAGGGTTTGACTCTGGTCAAGGGTTGCAGGCTCCAACCCTAGCTCCCCGCACCACTGCTGGAGGCAGCCAATCCATGTGTCTCACATCCACGTCTCCCCCCTTTCCAGTCTTCCAAAAAATCAAGGGCAAAAATATCCTTGGATGAGGATTAACAGCAAAATAGCCAGCAGACATCGGAAAATGGTCGGGAAATCCGAGTGGGTCCTGCAAGTGGCTAACGGGGCGTTCACAAACCCAGTGGGCCCTCCACCCACCCGAGTCACCCTACACTTGGCATCTCACCTTGGGCTCTTACCGTATTTTCTGGCGTATAAGACGACTTTTTAACCCAGGAAATCTTCTCAAAAGTTGGGGGTCGTCTCATACACCAGAATATACGGTAACTTACAAGTTAAAACTGGAGTTTACTCTTTTTTCTATAAAAATGCTCTAGAAACCCAGACGTAGATCCAGCTCTCCGACGTCAGCAGCTGCTTCCCACCGTTTCCAGCCTGGCCCCCAGACGCTGGGCCAGGTGCTCACAGGTGTGGCCATAAAACGGGGTTACGCGGTTTTACGCTTTCATTGCACACCATCTACCTATCAATAAATTCGGGCAGCACTACGCGTCTCCCTCCTCACAGATGCCCTCACCTGCACACCACATGCACTGACCATGGAGAGGCTGGTGAGAAGGCAGGAGAGGCAACAGGTGTGAACGGCTGAGCAAACTGGACCGGCCACAGCTCCTGCTTGAGGTGCTCATGGGGCAGAGGGAGTCCCGCCTCCCTGGTGCGCAGGGTCCTCCCTCGGCGAGTGCAGGGTTGGCACACCGTATGCCTGGGGAGTTTTGGTGAGCCACCTGCAAATGTTCTTGTTTTCTTTTTAAAAATCTGAGCCCAAAGTGAGGGAACCAACCCACAGAAGAAACCGACATTCGTAACAGTCAGTAGGAGCGCTGGGCCAGGGCGGAGGACCCAGTGTTGCTTCCTTTTCTTAAGGGACACCAGTCACAGTGGAGTAGGGCCCACCCGGCAGCCTCGCTGAACCCAGACCCCAGCCAAACGCATGGAGAAGGGTGGAGGCAAGAAACATGGCCAGTGGGAAGGTGAAGAGGCTACTGTTTCCGAGCGCAGCGGCCTGTGCATGGGCTGAGGGTGCCGAGCGCAGCGGCCTGTGCATGGGCTGAGGGTGCCGAGCGCAGCGGCCTGTGCATGGGCTGAGGGTGCCGAGCGCAGAGGCCTGTGCATGGGCTGAGGGTGCCGAGCGCAGCCGCCTGTGCATGGGCTGAGGGTGCCGAGCGCAGAGGCCTGTGCATGGGCTGAGGGTGCCGAGCGCAGCCGCCTGTGCATGGGCTGAGGGTGCTCAGTACAGCCGCCTGTGCATGGGCTGAGGGTGCCGAGTGCAGCCGCCTGTGCATGGGCTGAGGGTGCCGAGTGCAGAGGCCTGTGCATGGGCTGAGGGTGCCGCGTGCAGAGGCCTGTGCATGGGCTGAGGGTGCCGAGTGCAGCCGCCTGTGCATGGGCCTGCTACTTTTGGAGGGGATGTAGTGGTCAGAGAAGAAAGTAAAGACTGCCAAGTGCTGCACTCCATTCCTGACTTGTAACCATGCAGCCTGCCCGGGGAGTGCTGCCCAGGTGGGAAGGGAATGCCCTGGTCTACAGGCAGGGCTCTGAGGCCTCGTGCACCGCCCCTGGGCACTGGCTGGGCCGGAGCATGGGGCCAGTCAGTTACCAGGGGCTTTGGGCACTGCAGGCCCAGCACCTGGGGATCCCTGGGCAGGCTGAGCCACTAGGGTAGACGTTGGCACTGCCAGCTGCAGAGACATGGTCTTGCTCACCCATCCTGCTCCCTCCAGCTGCCTGGGGCTAGACCTACTCCCTTCCAGAATCCCCAAACTTCATGTAGGACTCATGGACTTGACACAGAAATGCCCAGCAAAGGCATGTCCAAGGAGTTTCACCAACTCTAGTCCCCTGGGAAATGAGAACATGGATTCCCACTTGTAAAAACACAGGCAAGGCGAGCGGAGTGGGACACACACACTGAGGATCTCCCGATGCTTAATTTCCAAGGTACTTTATTGTTAAAACAGGTCAAAACACTAAGCCTCGGGCTGTTTCTGCCAACACACAAGCTACAAATGCTTGCCTGGCAGCTGAGGGGCGCTGTGCGGTAGCATGTTTGGGAATTGAATAAAAATCCATATAAAACAAATATTCAAATAGTTTCCATAGGAACACATAAGTGTGACCTCGTCGCCTAGGCCTTCCACCTTGTTCCATCTGTGCCACCCCCACTTGCAAAGACATTCCAAACTAGCAATCGTTAAGTTAAGTGGTCCCCCAATCCCTCACGTCAAGCTACACTCGCGTAACAGCTACAGGAATGGCGCCTACACATTCACGTGGGCCGACGCGCAGGCTGCCGGGAGGTGCTCCATCCCGCTCTCCCAGGCGCAGGACACGGGCAGGGCGCCGGCGTCCTCCTCCACCTCAGGCGGGAAGTCGCGGTTCTGGACTTGCTGCATCAGTTGCCTGAGAGAGAGAAGGGCTCGTCAGGGACCCGAGTCACCACACCCAGCAGCTCCCAGGAACTTCTCCATGAGCCACTTCCTTCCTCGGTCCCTGTCATGAGGAAGCACCTAGCATTTCTAAAGCTAGCATTTCTCCAGAACCCTCTTTTGGGTCACATGCATTCATTAAAATATTCCTGCCACATAGAAATAATCTTGACCAGACTTTTCTCTAAAATGGTTATGGATCAGGGAAAATCTGAAAATACAAATCACAATTATTGGAGAGATTTTCCCATCCATTTGCATTCTCCAAATTTATTAGAGAATCTATTCTAGAGCATCTCCCTAACAGGGAGGAAATAAACTTAGAAAACAACATAATCAGACATAATCTATTTAATCAAACATATTTCCTTTCAATTAGAGAGATAAGAGTGAGCATAAATTGAGGAAGATATCTATTCCTTTTCCCCCCAAAAAAGTACATTTACTAAAGCTGGGGACACCGACACCAGGCAGGGCTGAGAGCAGAAGCAGCGAAAGGAGAGGGACTGGGTGGGGCTGCGAAGGCAGAAAGAGGGGCCTTGGAGGCGGGTCCCCAGGGGTTAGCCCGGACGAACTGCCCCTGCGGCCCTGGCTAAGTCCTGTGGGAACCCTTAGCGCTGAGGAGCGGCATGCCTGCAGGGAAGTAGAGGGGGGACACAGGTGCGGGGCGCACACGCACTGCCACTAACCATGTCGGGCCCGACATCACGTAGTGGATCGTCGGCCTCTGGAACCCATTGAAAGTGGAAGCGGCAGCCACGGTGTAGGCACCCATGTTCTCGAAGAGCATCCAGTCGCCCACGTGCATCTCGGGCAAGCCGCAGCGCTCCACAATGCGATCGAGGCCGTCACAGGTCGGCCCCCAGATGCTGGACGAGTAGTACTTCTCATCCGGCTTGGGCCTCTGCATTTGAGCGAGAAACAGACCTCATTACACTCATCAGGGCCCATCGTCGCCCCTCGCACCATCCGCACCCTGACCGAGGTACCTTCTGCAGCAGGGGTGTCACGTGCGCGTGGTCATAGAGGATGCAATTGAACGACCCGTACACTCCATCGTTGACGTAGTACATGAAGGTCTTCTCGCTCGACTCCTCTTCGTCTAGGAAGCACATCGGTCAATGCCCCCTTTTGTACCAGCTTCCACTTACATGTGCCAGGACTTCCCCATTACACCTACCATCCGAGCCCGTCTGCTCCTTTAAGACTAGTTTTTTGGCAATGATATTAACTGCAAGCGTGAACGCGGATGCCACGTAGTATCTGCCTGGCTCAGCTATGAGTGTCACTCCCGAGTCTGATGGAAAATACTTGTCCAGGGCTGGGTTGATTACACTGGTGATCTACGGAGTGAGACAGACAGACAGACAGACAAGAGCAGTCAGCCATCAGGGGAGCAGGTGGTGGAGAGCAGTGCTGTGCTGTGCTGGGATATAAAACATCTGCACAGCTCAGCAGAGGCTCTTACCACCAGGCAACAACAAACACTAAACCCTGGCCCTCAGAACCAGCCTGCGCACCCCATGGTCTCCCTTGGACTCCCGTCCAGCTCTCCTTCTATCCTCTAAGATGTCCTAGGGACGACTTTATCAAACGGAAAAACAAATGCATTACCTAACTTACCGAGGGATCAGAGCGCCCCCCAATATTTTTATCTAGCAAATACATGCCAACGAGATAAAACTCTATTCTGTCAACCTCACATAATTTTAACAAAAAACATTTTAGGGATCGACTCATATTTTAGAAAACCAAAGGATGTTAAGTACAATTTTAAATAGCACAGAAGTCGCTCAAGACATTTATTTTCATGCTTGACTAGTCCCTCTGGCTATCAGCTAAAACACTAGGGGACCTGCTAAAGCGGCTACCACTGATCAGCTTTGCTATGAATTACCTCCTCAAATTTAAGCTTTGCATCCTCAGATCCAGGAAAGCCACCACCGATATCCAGCAGGTACATGTTGAAACCAACCTCAGCCTAGAGGCAAGAAAATTAGGTCAAACAGCGCGATTTTTAACAAGTCGCGAAGAATGGAATAGGCTCCAGCCCCTGCGATGAGAGGACTCCCCCAAAGGCCGATTCTAGAATTGAGGCTCGTTCTGCCGGCCCTGCCCACCTCACACCGAGGGTTTACATATACTCACCCCCATGTCAAAGACACAGCGGGCATCCGAGATGGCCTGCACAAAGGTCTCAGGGTCAGTACAGCCACTGCCCACGTGAAAGCTGAAGCGATAAGAAGGAGCACGCGCCATTTACTGTTTCTGAAGGAAACTGTCCACAACTTGCACTGTCGGCCTCTCACCACCCCACCAGGGTCTCACCTGACCCCGATGACATCGATGCTCAGCTCCTTGGCCCGTTCCAGAAGAAGCCTGCTGGTCTTGAGTGTGGCACCGAATTTAACACTGAGACGACAGACTGCTTTGGAGTCATCGGTGGCAATGCGCAGAACCAGCCTGGAGGCGAGGGGAGCGCACCAATGGTACGGGCAGCCCTCGGACATGCTGACCACAGACCGCTCGCTCTGGTCCTCTGGTGAGCCTCACACGGCTTTCTGAACCCAGAGGTTGGCTGCCCCTGACCCAGCAGATAATTCACTGCTGTACGAAACTCAGCAACTGAAACCTGTGCTTGTTTGGCAATAAACAGATCCCATCCCCGACCCTGCCCTCGGGGAGGAACTCACTTTGCCTTTGGATGTGCCCTGGCAACTTTCATCAGCTCGACTTCGCTATCGAAAGTCATCATCTGGACTCCGTTATTGGCAGCGTATTTAATCTGAGACACTTGCTTACAAGGGTTTGCATAGATGATCCTCTCTGGAGGCACCCCAAGACTCTGCACCAACTGTATTTCCGTCTGAAAAGGGAGAGACGTTACACTGTACACATGTAGCTAATAGTGAAAGGCACAGAACCATGGGAAGTTGTCACACCACAGCCCTGGCCCCATCCAGGAAACAATGCAGCTGCGTCCCGCTCACCTTGCTGGCACAATCGAACCCCGTCCCGATGGCGGCCAGGGTCTTCACGATGGTCCTGCTGTCGTTGCACTTGACTGCATAGAAGGGGGTGACCCGGGGAAGAGCTTTCAGCCACCGCAGGTGTTTCTTCAGAATGTCCCCCAGGTCCGCAACGTAGAAGGCGTCCTTGTCGTCCTCCAGAAAGAGTGGGCACAGACGGCAGCAGTGACCAGTGTGCGCAACCACGGCCTCCGCCTTCCCACCGCCCTCAGTTCACCCCGACATGAATGGCACTAGGACCTGGGATGGTCCACGGCCAATCCAACTCCAGATTCCCCAACAAGACCCCACGTCCCATCACATTCCCAAACCCCCGGAGGTCCCGCCGCCCACCGCACCGCCTGCTGACGCTGCCAGCACGGACTTGAGGCACTCACTGAAGAGGAGACCTCGTTAATCTTCTGGTCCAGGATGTCCTTGGCAGTGAAGCCCTCGTCGAGGAAATGGCAGTCAAACTCTTCATCACCAACGTTCACGCTCATGGTTTCTGGATGTTCCACACGCAACGCACTGCACAAGGGTGGAGACGTCCGCTCAGAAGCCTCAGGACTCAGTCGCCCTGAGCAAGGTGAGCGCCCCACCAGGGATACTCACGGGAGAAGGACAGTGGACTTGGGGAGCTGCTGCCGGCTGTTCCGAGCGGCTCTCCAGGAACTCCCCGTCCCCAGGGGGCCGGTCCTCTCCCAGCGGCAGCGGCGATGCCTGGGAACACACACGCGCTGACCCCTCAGGAGCACGGCGTGGACACACCAGGCCCAACCGCCCGGCCCGCTGTCTGGGTGTGGGAACCCCATTGCTCCTGGTGGAGTCACGGGCCCACAAACCTCCAGCAGCGCGCACAGCAGACCGACACGTCAGGCTGTTTTTAAAGCAGCGCACGGAAGTCCCGCACAGGACTGCACGTGTCCGCAAGCACTTTAGGTGGCAGAACTATTTCTAGTAACCAGACGGCATCCTGGGGACACGGCGGGCTCATCTCACAGCGCGCTCACGCTCCCTGCGCACTGGATGTGCAGGGCGGGCACGATTGCTAAAAACCGCGTCTTCACACCAACGGCCCCATCAGCAGCCCCGGGAGGGAGGCCCCGCGGTGCCGGCGCCTGCAGCGTTTGCTGAGGCAGAAGCACGAGCGCTTATGGGGAAGCGAGACGCTGGGAGGTCAGAGCCGCGTCCTTGGACTTCACACACCGACCGCTTCCCGCCGGGAAAGCCCGCCTCCCTGCAACCTGCTCCAGGCCTGCGGCGCGGGGCGGAGGCCGGCCAGGGTCGGGCGGGCGCCTGAGCCCCAGGGGGACCCCGCCGCCCAGCCGACAGGACCGTCCACTGTGACTGAGGGCACTGTCGCCCTCCCCGCCTTCCGGGACCGACGCCGGCGTCGGTGCCTGTCGGTCTCCTTCCGGATGGCCGCTGCCCTGCACCTGAGCCCCGAATGGAGCCCCGCACGGAGCAGGCTGACCCGGGACGCGCCGGGGCTCGGTGGCCGGATCCCCACAGCCGGACCCTCAGCACCAGGCGGCCCGCCGGCCGGGAGGCCCGGGCGATTCCGACAGAAACGGAGCCGCTGCGCGACCTCAGGGGGAGCAGCCCCGCGCCCTGCCCTCCCTTCCTCCGAGGTCGGCGGCCCGGGCGCGCTCGCCTTCCCGGAAAGCCTCGGGGGGGCGCCCGCGGCCCAGCCCCTGACAGCCCCGGCCCCGCTCCGGTTCTCTGCCGGGTCCTCCGCTCCGAGCAGAGAGCGAGCCGCACCGACCAGCCGGGCAGAGACGCCCAAGGCAAGAGCGGGGCGCGGGCGCCCCACCTGCGGCACCTGCCGCCCGGCGGCCACGTGGGTCCGAGAGGAAACAGCGGCCGGAGGGAGCCGCGGGCCCGGCGCTTCCGGCTCAGGGCCCCACGGCGGGGAGGCCTCGGGCGGCACCGGGAACCCGGGCCCCGCGGGAGCGGCTCCCAGGGTCAGGCGCCGGCGGCCGGCTCTGCGGCCACGTGTCCCTCGCGAGTCCGCCGGGTGCGAGTCTGTCCGGGCCGCAGGGACACGTGGCCGCCCCCGCCCGCCCCCCGGCGCCCCTCTCACCTCGGAGCGCCGGACGCCTCACGCCGACCCCATGGAGCCGCCGGCCGCCCCCGTCAGCCGCCCGCCCGGCCGCCCGCCGCCTCGCTCCCTCCCGCGGAGACCGCCGGCCCGAGTGGCGCCGGAGCGCTGGCAGAGGGGCGGCGGCGGCGGAGGCTGAGGGGACTGACAAAGCCCGACGCGCCGCGGCTCCGCTACTTATAGCGCCGCGCGTGTCGTCATGGAGACGCACCAGCTCAAACCAGCCGCGATCGGTTCCGTCCGGGCGTCCTCCGGCGGAGGGGGCGGGGCGCGGCGGCGGCGGCGGCGGCGGCCAACCGGGGCCTGGAGGAGGGGCGGGGGGCGCGGGCGGCTCAACGTCAGCGCCTCCCGGGGCCGCCCGGCCCGCCCCCGGCCTCGCGCCGCTCTGGGCCCTGCGGCAGGTCCGCGCACGCGCACGCGCACGCTAGCAGGCCCCGCCCCCGCAGGCCCCGCCCCGCCCCTCCTCCAGGTCCGCGCACGCGCGCGCCCCCGCAGGCCACGCCCCCGCCGCCGGCCTCGTGCCCGCCTCCAGGTCCGCGCACGCGCAGCACACCGCAGGGACCCCCGCGGGCGCTGCCTCGGTCGGTGCGGGGTGCCGACCGCCCGCCGCGCGCTGGACCTTCAGCCTTGGGCGGGGGGGCCGCCGCCGCCTCTCAGCACCCGCGCCACGCAGAACTGCCCTTGCACTTGGCGTCAGTGCCTCCTGCCAAGGGCAGAGAAAGGAGATGGGACGTGAGCGGCCCACGTGGACCCCGCCGGCTCCGTTCCCGCGGAAGGGCCTGGGAAGGACTCGGCCGCCGCCGTCTCCCCCAGAGGGGGCAGGGACGCTGACGGGAAGCGTGGTGGGGGCACCGGCCAGGCACCTCTGCAAGGGCCCCCCACACCGCACCCCC
>PVJC01041330.1:0-15379 GCA_004026665.1 Murina feae | reverse complement strand
TGTCAATTGTCTTTTAAAAGTGAAGCATGTCTGAAGGCTCTAATTCTTAACATGTGCACTTGGAAATCAACATTCGACTTGAATAAATCACAAAGCATGTGACAAGATTTCATGTATTCTTGATCTATGTATTCTGCTATTGATATTTTTTTCATTCTTTAGAACAGCGATTTCCAATCTATGTTGCACATACTCCCAAGGATAAGCTAACTTATCTACTTGAGAAAGAAAATATGAAAATACTGTTTATATTTTTTCCTCATTCTTTGGAATTTCCATTTCTAACACTAATAATATGTTAGTGCAGTACATATTAATCAAAAAAGTTCAGACGCTACTGTTATGAACTTGAGCACATTTAAAAGTTGTAAGTTTTTTTGTTTCTTGATTCATAAAATGAAGTTATCATAATAACCAAACTATAGGATCAAAAGAATTTCAAATATAGTAAAGAATCACTCCCCTCATTAGACAGTTAAGTGTTTAAGACTGGAGTCATGATTTTTTTACTAAGAGTGGCCAGTATTTTCTATCAAGTATTCTGCATGTTGCCCAGCTGCATGAGCATAAACCTCTGAACCAGGAGGTCACAGTTCTATTCCCAGTCGGGGCACATGCCCAGGTTACGAGCTCAATCCCCAGTGAGGGAGGTGCAGGAAGCAGCTGAGCAATGATTTTCTCTCATCAGTGATGTTTTTCTCTCTCTCACTCTCCCTTCAATAAAAATATTTTTTTTTTAAAGAATCCTTCATGAGAATAGCAAAGATGAATTAGTCAGCTTTTCCAACCCTCAGGTCAAAAAAAAAATGCTCGTAAAACTGAGTATTACACTTTGGGGTGGTGGGAGGCAGGCAGGTTGTTGATGTTGTTTGGGGAATAGAGAACGCTCACCTTGGGGAGAAGCAGATTCTCTTGACTGAAACGTCAAGTAGTAGAGTTGCACCTTGAACCACATCTTCTCATTCCCAAATCCTTTGTTGAACTTCTAGTTTATGCTAAGCACCATCTTTCTGGGTATCTGAAAACTCCATTGTAGCCCTGGGCCAATGCGGCATGGAGCTCACGTGGTTGAATCGGGGGAAAAAAACCTGAGACGCTTCAGGAGCTTCCACCACTTACTAGATGAACGACCTTAGAAAAGTATTTCAATCTCTCCCAACCTCAATGTCTTCATCCTCGTAAAGAGGACACAGTAATCCCCGTCATGCCTATCGCAAAGGGTTGTCAAGATGCAATCACATAACGTATGTCAATAAGCCTTATAAGCTACAAAGAACTTACAAAAGTTAGGCACTCGCTCTGATTTGTGTGCACTCGTGAGAGCTGTTGCCTGGGGCGGGCATGGAGCCGGTACGGTCCTGGATATTTCTTATCTATGCCGTGGAAGCCACTATTCCTCAACTCCAGTAATTTCGGGCGCCATTTAACGGGAAAAGCAGTAGAAAGTGCAGCTTTTGTTAGCCACCGGTTGCAAAACAGTGAATCCCTTTTCAAATTCAGTTTAAGGTGAATCCAAGCTAAGAATGCAAGGAGGATATTAAGGGAAAGGAAGGAGCTTTTATCCATGTGTAATAATAAAAGGCAAATGATTGTATGCCCTGAAAGTGGAAGGAAAATAGGGATGAAAAATATTCCGTTTTGGTATTCTTGGAGAAGCAACTGTGTACACGATTCAAAAGGAAAATAAATGTTCCTGATCCAAAATCATCATCATCTTCTGGAAAGAAAATCAGAGCCATGTTTCTTCTTCCCAGCCAACCTCAGAAACTGTCTTTAAGACCTCCTCCTGGGAAGTTAGTGCAACAAAAAACTACTGAAAGAATATTAAGAGCTAATATTTTCCTTAGAATCACTTAATTCTGTAACATACAGATGGAGTTTTTCTTTTAATAGCCATGGAGAGAGCATTTAATGCTTTAAAATCTTTCCCTAGCCATTTTGGCAGTCCATAGTTTACTACTCAGAAGAGTGAGAGAAAAAAAATATGACCAGTAATGCTGACAGTCCAAAAAGTAAACCTTTCTCCATCACTTCTCACTGCATTTTTATTGCTCATGTGAATTGACCTGTAGCATTTAATGGCCAAGGAATTAATCAGAAATGTCTGTCCTAGTAGAAATACTGCTGCATTGCTGTGGTTAGTGACTTCATTTTCAACATAATTTTGAAAAGCTAAATTATCTTCAAGTGGTGAGATGCTCTTTCTTGGTAGATTCCTCTTCGTTATTCTTATAAATTAGCTGCCATTTCAAAGAGGATTTGGTGTCATTTTTCTATTATGTTGAGTAGGTAAGTGATCCGAAGAGATGCTTAATCTTTCTAGAAAAAGTCCTGCCAAATCATTTCTTTAAACCAGAGACCACACACTAAGATGGATATGGAGATTTCTTGGTTTTAAGACGAGACCAATGATAAGCATGCCAAGCAAAATAAGACGAGGTGGCCACTTTTAGGCCATTTCCTTGCCTAAAACGCTTTCATAATACAATAACCATAAAGTTGTTTACTACTCCCCAGACAGTGATCTGGCGTTTCCTATGAAAACAAAACCACATCAGATTGACAGCTATGGACAAAAGCATATATAGTCCAAGGGATCTGTGAGCATGAATAGAAAATCAGTGATGATAAACATAGTGACACAGGAAACCAACTGAACTAGAGCCTTAATGAAGCGCTCGTCATCTTCACAATCATTATGACTGGCACAAATTAGGCCCTCAGTAATAACTGAGTAAGTGGGCTGGAAAGCTGAGCCAGTCTGCGGAATGATCCCAAAACTCTTTTCCTCTAGAGATGTAATTTTCAATTCTCAGCCTTTTCGGGCTGGAGAAAGTTATTCATACTCCTAAACGAGCAGGCTTCTGACACAGTGTAATTGGGAAGGTCTACTGAGCAGGATGCCAACTTACATCGCTTTGAATGGCTCTCAGCACGGTAACATATGCATCTTAATTTAGATCCATTTTGGGGATATTAAAATATCCCAGATATAAAAAATGCTATATAGATACCTCAAAAACACTCTTTTCATCTCTTCTTACTGACATAAGCAAACCTGAGGAAAAGTATAAAGTCACAAAATATATGCTTCCTGGGCCTCATTATCAGGAAATAAAGCAGAGAACTAGATGGTTGAATGCCAATAAAGTTTTCTGTGTTGTGAATCAGAATTAATCACATAGGAACATGTGTGATTTAATTCTTTTTCAAAACAAGCTTGCATCCCTTTTCCAAGTGTGTGCTTTAGTCTCATGTATGCTTTTGATAACTTTTTATTGTGCTTTCTGGATAACAAACCATTATCTCCACACTCTCGGATGTCTAGCACCATCCTCTGAAATCATTGCAAAAATGGGATAGAACTCCAAATTAATGCCATCCTAAGAAGGAAGCAAATGATAGCAAAGAAGCAAGGATAAAACATCTCACTTGAACAGTAGGGGGATAGTTTTTTATTCATAATAAAGGATATCCAGTGTCATCTGGGGAGTTTGGCTGTGTGTTTTTATAGCAGTACTACGCTCAATGGAAAACATCTGTAACCCAGCTTACTGTGGTAGTGATAGCTGCAGTAATGCTAAGGCACTCTTATTATATAAAAAACTAGAGGCCCAGTGCATGAAAATTTGTGCACTCAGGGAGTCCCTCAGCCCAGCCTGCACCCTCTCACAATCCGGGACCCCCCAGGTAGGGTCCCTAGGCCTGGCCTGAGATCAAGGCCTGTTGGGACTTTCTTCCCCTGGCTGCAGGCAGCTGCCCCTACCCCTATCACTGCCACTGCTTGCCATCTGTGCAGCACTGTCCCCCTCCCCCGCTACCGGTGGCCTCCCTCTGCGGGCAATAGGCTAGGTTTCAATGGGTTGGCTGGCCTGGGCCTCCTTCTTTCTTTGCTGGGGGGCAGGGCCATCTGCCTACCTGATTGCCCCTAACCACTGGTCTGCCTGCCAGATCAGCCCTAACCACTCTGCCTAACCACTTGCTTGGGGCGGGGCCAGCCCTGTGAAGGGCCATCTGCCTACCTGATCTCCCCTAACTGCTGGCCTGCCAACCTGATCACCCCTAACCACTTGCCTGCCTACCTGATCACCCCTAACCACTGGTCTGCCTACCTGATCACCCCTAACCACTGGTCTGCCTACCTGATCTTCCCTAACCCCTCTGCCTGCCTGCCTGATTGCCCCTATCTGCTTGCTTGGAGGCAGGGCCATCCTGGCGACAGGCCATCTACCTACCTGATCACCCCTAACCACTGGTCTGCCTACCTGATCATCCCTAACTGCTAGTCTACCTGCCTGATTGTCCCTACCTGCTTGCTTGGGGGTGAGGCCAGCCCTGTGAGGTGACTTGGTAGTCTGGTCTCTGGTCATTCTGGTCATGACGCCTCTGGCCTTTTATTATATAGAATAGAGGTAGGAGTTCAATTCACTCCTTTGTCCACTGAAGTCATTGCAAAAAAAGGGAAAATTTTAAAAAGATAGAACTCCAAATTAATACCATCCTAACATGCTATTCTCTTCTAAATATGGTGATAGCCTGATCAGTTTGGCTCAGTGGATAAAGCGTCAGCCTGTGGACCTAAGTGTCCCAGGTTCGATTCTGGTCAAGGGCATGTATCTTGGTTGCGGGCACATCCCCAGTGGGGGTGTGCAAGAGGCAGCTGATTGATGTTTCTTTCTCATCAATGTTTTTAACTCTCTATTCCTCTCCCTACCTCTCTGCAAAAAAATCAATAAAAAATATATATTTTTTTAAAATAAATAAATAAACATGGTGATAAAGGAAAGGCAGGGGTGACAACTGGGAAATTTACCATTTTTACAAGAAGTGGTAGGAGAAGTTTTAAGACCTGTTTAAGATCAAAAATAGAAATCTGAATACTAATGACTTACAAATTTTTATCTGTAGTCTACCCAACCTCCTGGACATACCTGATTATCTTCTTGCCCTGTCCCAGCCCGGCACCTCATCCCATCCATGTCTTCTTGAGCAACCAATTGGTATGATAATTTCTGACATTGTTTTTAAGGCAGTTTATTAATTTAGCCCTGGAAACTTGTATAAAGTTAAGGGGGGGAGTGTCATCTTTTTTTTTTTTTAATCCACATCCAACATTATTTTTCCATTGATTTTTAGGAAGAGTGGAAGAGAAAGGGAAAGACAAAGAGAAATATCGATGTGAGAGAAACACATCGATTGATTGTCTCCTGCACAAGCCCTGACCAGGGCCCAGGCCAGGAAGGAGACTGCAACTGAGGTACATGCCCTTGACTGAAATCGAACCTGGGTCTCTACAGTCTGCAGGCTGACGCTCTATCCACAGAGCCAAACTGGCTTGGACTGGGGGTCATCATTTTGTATGGCTAGGAGGCTTCCGGTCCATTGTCATACTCTGCCTTCCATTGGCACCCTCTGGGATAGATCTTGTGCCGTGCCAGCACAGCCAAGGGTGAACCTGAGGAGAGGGCAGTGACGGATTTAGAAAAGACAGACAAGAGAATGAAAGCTGAGTCTTGGTGGACGCTGATAGAGAGACAGTAACAGCGACAGAGGCACAGCCTGAAAGCCATGTCTTTATTTTATAGCCAGATTCCGCAAGGCAAAGTAAGGGAATGGTCATGATGTTTACAACATTCTCGTGGATTTTGAATCTACTTAATTACATGCACCTGAACTCTATCAAGTCCACATCACTCAACCATGTGGGACCACAGGTTCAATCAAGCCATAGGTTCAAGCTTACAATTACAGCTTTTGGCTATAATTGTGCTGGGAGGGCTTTGCCCTTCAAGCTGGGACTTGCATGTAGCCATGAGAGGACTGTGCCCTCTCATTAGTCCAAGGCTTGAACCTGTCCAAACACTGTAGCCGCTCTCCACAAGATCTCATTCTGGTTTTGTTATTTTTGCTATTATTGTTTAAGTTTGATATTGGCTGTTTTCTTTGGTGGCATCCTCTGAGAGATGTCATAGAGCTTCCTCTTAGCCTTTCTCTGCCTCTCCCGTGCAAAAAAGAACTTTCAGATGACTTTCCACACCACTAGGTGGCCATGAACAGTTAAAGTGTTGCCCTTGGCCCTCTCTTCCTAGACTCACATTAGCCAAGGAACCTTTCCCAAGTCTTTTAATCTCTCCTGACTTCATCAGGAAGAGGTTTGGAATCTCCTTGGTTGCTTGGGGACATAAACAATAGAATTATCAGTCTGGGGCTGCAGTGAAATTTCAGTCTATCTTGGTGGTCTGAGTTAATTATCTTAATTCCAGGAAGTACTTGGCAAACAAAGGAAAGATTGATTCCCCTTGTGTAATACCAGTGAAATAATCCAAAGGCTCAGTCTCAATACCAGAGATACACCACCCCACATGGTTAAAAGGATAGCTACTAGCCACTTATAAACTATAAATAATTAAACTTAAAATTCAATTTCTGTTATACTAGCCACATTCCTGTGGCTAGTGGCTACCCTTTTGAACAGTACAGACATAGAATATTTACATTATCACAGAAAAATCTATTGGACAGCACTGTCTTAGAGGATGCTTGCATAAGAGAGAGCAAATTGGGTGCCCTGGCTGGGTTGCTCAGTTGGTTGGAGCATCATCCCATATGCCAAAAGGCTGCAGGATCAATTCCCAGTCAGGATATATACCCAGGTTGCAGGTTTAATCCCTGGTCAGGGTGCGGACAGGAAGCAACAGAACAATGTCTCTCTCTCTCTCTCTTCCTTCCTGTCTCTAAAACATATTCTGGGGCCCTGTGGCTCAGTTGGTTGAGTATCATCCCATAAATCAAGTGGCTGCTGATTTGATTCTGGGTCAGGGCACATGCCCAGGTTTCAGACTAGATGTTTCTCTCCCACACCCTTCCTCTCTCTCTGAAATCAATTTTTTAAAAAATTAGCCCTAACTGGTTTGGCTCAGTGGATAGAGTGTCGGCCTGGGGACTGAAAGGTCCCAGGTTCGATTCCGGTCAAGGGCATGTACCTTGGTTGCGGGCACATCCCCAGTAGGGAGTGTGCAAGAGGCAGCTGATCAATGTTTCTCTCCCATCGATGTTTCTAACTCTCTGTCCCTCTCCCTTCCTCTCTGTAAAAAAATTCAATAAAATATATATATATATATTTTTTTTTTTAATTTTTTAAAGCTACTATGAGCATTTTATGCCCTGGCAGGTATTGCTCTGTGGTTGGAGCATTGACCTGCATTGGGAAGGGTTACAGGTTTGATTGCCAGTCAAAGGCACATACCTGGATTGCAGATTTGATCTCTGGTCCCAGTCGGGACATGTGGAGAAGGTAACCAACTGATGTGTCTCTCCCACATCAATGTTTCTCTCTCCACTCCTTGCCTCCCTTCCGCTCTCTTCAATAATCAATGGAACTGGAGGAACCAAGATGGCAGCATAGGTAAACACCTGAACTTGTTGCCTCACACAACCACATCAAAAATACAACTAAAAGACAAAACAGATATCATCCAGAACTACAGGGAGGCTGGCTGAGTGGAAGTTATACAACTAGAAGGAAAGGGAAAAGCACACTGAGACTGAGAGAAGAAGAAAACGGGGGCGGAGGTGCTAAGGTGCGCAAATGGGCTGGCAACTGGGCACGCTGTTGTATTCTTCAATCAGGAGGGAGATACAAACTCCCAACTGCTCTGAACTCCAGTTGCAGGCGAGACTCTGGGGACACAGATGCATATGGGGAGAAACTGGACTGTCTGGCAACAGGCTGGAACACGAGGGCAGCTTTCTTTCAGACGTGCTTGCAGTGATCATTGTTCCTGCATGGTGCCGCAGGACACATAGACTCGGGGACCTCTTCAAGGCAGGGCTGACGAGAAGCCATTGCTGTTTGCACCATCCTGGTGATTCCCTGAGATCCTGCCCCACCCAATTTACAACCCCACCCAAGCTGTGTGCAGAGCTTTTTGCATATGAATGGCCTGCCTTTTTGCAATCTAAAACCTAACAAAATGCAGCTGGGTCAGAGAGCCCCAGAGCTTCCAAAAGAAGGCCCAAGGCTTGACAGCAGCCTGCATTGCTTCACAGATGGGCCTCATCTGGGCACTTCCAAACCCCAAGCAAAGAGGAGGAATCTGCAGATCTCTCGGTAGCTCCTGCTGGGTGGCCTCAGGCAGTGAATGACTTTGCATCTCTTTGGAGATCCAAGAGCCAGTGTACCCAGTGATCAGAGTGAGACCACACCAGATTACAACTCTTCAGATCCATAAGAGACACACTCAGGGGGCAGACTCACTGAGTGACAAAGCCCCACTGAAGCAAGTCCTGTCCCATAAGGGTGTCTCCAGCAGAGAAGTTCTTCCATTGCAGACACAACTGGTCCTCACAGCCAATTGGCCTGGAGGTCAGTTCCTCCCAGTGATACCAACAACAATCAAGGCTTAACTACAACAAGACTGTGCACACAGCCCATAAAGCGGTGCACCAAGAATGTTCACCTCAGGTAGTTAGGAAGGCTGAGCCACTAGGCCCTATAGGACACCTAGCACACCAAGCCACTCTATCAACACAGGGAAGCAGCCATAATGTGGAGACAAAGAAACATGTCATAAATGAAAAAAATGGAGGAAAGCAAACTACTGGATATAGAGTTCAAAACCACAGTTATAAGGTTACTCAAGAATCTTCTAGAAACCTCCAAGAAATTTAGTGAGACCCTCAAGGATATGAAAAAGGACCAATTAGAAACTAAGCATATATTGACTGAAATAAAGAATAATATACAGAAATCCAACACAGACTAGAGGATCCCAAGAATCAAGTCAAAGAATTGAAATACGAAGAAGCAAAAAACACCCAGCTGGAAAAGCAAAAAGCAAAAAGAATCCAAAAATATGAAGATAGTGTAAGGAGTCCCTGGGACAACTTCAGGTATACCAACATCCAAATTATGAGGGTGCCAGAAGAAGAGAGAGAGCAAGAGATTGAAAACCTATTTGAAGAAATAATGACAGAAAACTTCCCCTACCTAGTGAAAGAAGTAAACTTACAAGTCCAGGAAGCACAGAGAATCCAAAAAAAAAGGAATTCAAAGAGGACCACACCAAGACACATCATAATTAAAATGCCAAGGGCAAAAGACAAAGAGAGAATCTTAAAAGCAGTAAGAGAAAAACAGTTAGTTACCTACATGGGAGCATCCATACAACTGTCAGCTGATTTCTCAACAGAAACTATTCAGGCCAAAAGGGAGTGGCAAAAAATATTCAAAGTGATGAATAGCAAGAACCTACAACCAAGATTACTCTACCCAACAAAGAGATTATTTAGAATTGAAGGTCAGATAAAGAACTTCACAGATAAAAAAAAAAAAAAAAACTCAAAGAGTTCATCACTGCCAAACCAGTATTATATGAAATGTTAAAGGGTGTTCTTTAAGAAGAGGAAGAAGAAGAAAAAGGTAAAGATAAAAATTATGGACAACAAATACATATCTATCAACAAGTGAATCTAAAAATCAAGTGAATAAAAAAAATCTGATGAACAGAATAAACTAATGAATATAATAGAATCAGGGGCATAGAAAATGAGTGGACTGACAATTCTCGGGGGAAAGATGGTGTGGGGGTGCGAGAAGAGACTGGACAAAAGTTGTACACCCATGGATGAGGATGGGGGTGGGATAAAGACATGGGGTGTGGGAAGGAACCAGGTGGAGGGAAACTATGAGGGGGCACGGAGAGGAACAACTATAATAATCTAAACAATAAAGATTTATTTTTTTAAAAATCAATGGAAAAAATATCCTCAGGTGAGGATTAACAAAAAAAAATAAGACATATCCTCAAAAGGAATGCAAAATGGGCACTCTAAAGAAAGGCAGTATGAGTCCCAAATAACAGGATTATTGATTTTGGCACTAGGCATCCAGACTCACATCTGGAGTAACCTGGTTTCACTTCAACAGCAGGAATAGCTAAGGGCCAGAAGAGCTCACACCAGGGTAGTAGGCATTTTGGGGGAGGCCTCAAAAATCATTCCTTCCCTTACACTGAAAGACTGTGAGCTCAATTCCTGGTCAGGGCACATACCCAGACTGTGGGTTCAATCCCTAGTTGGGGCATTGATGGGAGGCAACTGATCAATGTTTCTTTCTCCCATCAATGTTTCTCTCTCCCATCAATGTTTCTCTCTCTCTTTCCTGGCCTCTCTCTTAAAAAATCAAGAAAAAACATACTCTCAGGTGAGGATTAAAAATATATGTATCACTCCTTCCCTTGACCTAGAGGGAAAGACTTGGTCAGGGATCTTGTCATAGTTCATTGTTCCTAATAGGCTGATCTCAGTAATGAAAGAATGAGACCATCCTTGTCTTTCCCCCAGGCTGTTACTCCATGTTACTCCATGCAGCTGATACCTGTTACAAAATGAAGGAGGGAAATTTCTCCACTGGCACATGTGTACTCTTTTGTCATATAACTCAGGCCCTTTTCACCAAGTCTCATTGATATTGACTGAAAATTGTCATACTTCATGTTTTAAATGTTTATGTTCATTTTATTTGCCATTTTCTGCTATTAGATATACAGACTTATTGGTCATTGGATATCAATATTTTAACTGCAAACCTAAACCCCTATTCATGCATGCTCCTTCTTTCTAAACAACTATTTTATAATGAGAACTTTGTATAGCTCTTGGTTAATTGGTTTAATCTCAGGTTTTCTTCTCTCTCCTGATCCAAGCTTGAGCCCTCAAGCCTTCAAATGTCATTCCTCTTCCCTTTCCCAGACTGTCTTTCCTGGAGTCCCCTGTAGTGGGAGGATCTGAATCAGCCAGTAGGAGTGCAGGGGGGAGACTGGAGACATGGAGGAAAGAACAGGGCACTTCTCCCCCTCCTTCTCCACCTTCAGCAGCACCTCCAGCAGGGGTTCACCTCCTCCCTCGGTAGTGCTATCTCATACCCCCCAGGCTACAGTGTCTTCACTGTCCAGAGAGTGACCCTGCCCCCAGGCTCTGGTAACACTAATCCACCCTAGGAGTGACATTAACTTTCTGCCATTGCCAGTATCAGGGTTGGCTCACTGCCCCATTTGCCTGCTCATTAGTTCCATCTACTGTATGACCAGTTCCCACACTAAACTCCCTCTGGCTTCTCAGAGTGGTTAATGTGTTCCTGATGGGCTCTGAGGTACGTCTACAAAATCGGTTCAAGCTCACATAGGAAAGCTGGTGAAGTGCTCCCATCCCTCCCCAGAAAATATCAGTCTGTAAACCCCAGAATTAAATTCTTCCCCTACATTGCATATGCTGTATCGTGCTCTAATTTTTTTTTAATTGCAATCTTCAACAGCAAGTACTACAAAAACCTATCTCTGCCAGGCCACCATAGTTAGTGATTCAGGCGGTGCCTGACACAGTAGCCTCTTGCCAGAGGGGTGTAAGAGATGGCTCCAATCTGGCCCTCTGACCACTAGCCTGGTGCCCTGCCCCAGGCTGACTTGGTCAGGATGCCTTTTTCTGATTGGTCTTTGCAAAGGGAAAGGGAACATATTTCACAATTTTTCTGCACTGAAGGGGTTTCTCTTTCTAATTTTCACAACAGGAATTTTATGTATTTATTTTCCTACCTTGATAAACATTTTTTAAAATATGTTTTTAAGATATGTTTTTATTGATGTTAATATATCTAGTCTAATAAAAGAGTAATATGCAAATTGACCCTCAATCCGTTATACCTAAGCCATGACGACCAGCCAATCAGAGTGGCTGTATGCAAATTAACCCAGCCAAGATGGCAGCCGGCAGCCATGGAGTTAGAACAAACAGGAGGCTTCTGTTGCACCAGCGATGGAGGAAACTGCCTGCCTAGGCCAGCTGGGCCTCTGCTCAAGGCAACAAAGTTTCAATTATAGAAGCCACTGAGCTGAAGCAAACAGGAGGTTTTGTTGACTGCCTAGGCCTCTGCTCAAGGCAACAAAGTTTCAATTATACAAGATAAATAAACCCCAGAAACCTGCTTCCAGCCAGCCTCGCTGGGACATTGGGTCAATGGGAGCTGTGGGCAGCCTGAAAACAGCCCTCAGCCCCTCACTCAGGCTTGCCACACCCCCATGGGGTGAGGGTCCCCATTGGGGGGCTTGGCCAGCTTGCAAACAGCATCAGCCCCTCACTCAGGCTGGCCAGGCACACCAGCAGGTGGACATCCCCCAAGGGGTCCCAGACTGCAAGAGGGCAAGGCTGGGATGAGGGATGCCCCCCCCCCCAGAATGCACAAATTTTTGTGCACCAGGCCCCTAGTGTGTGTGTGTGTGTGTGTGTGTGTGTGTGTGTGTGTGTGTGTGAATGAATGAAGATATATATATATATATTGATTTCAGAGAGGAAGAGGAAGGGAGAGATAGATAGAAACATCGGTTATGAGAGAATCATTGATTGGCTGCCTCCTGCACACCTCATACTGGGGATCAAACAACCCAGGCATGTGCCTTGACTGGGAATCAAACTGTGACTTCCTTGTTCATGGGTCAATGCTCAACGAGCTGAGCCAAGTCCATAGCATTTTTTATGTTCTAGATCACAATGCATTATAACTATGGATTCATCTGCCATTTCCATGGATTGTTAGCTCTCCGAGGATAAGCACTGTGCTCTTTTTCAGCTTCATATCTGCAGAGCTTAACACAGTGCCTGGCACACAGTATGTGCTCAATACTGTTACGGAATGAAGACTAAGTTGTGTTTTACAGTATACAAAGCACTTTTATGTGTGTTATCACTTTGAAAGCTCACAGCAGCACTATGAAGTAATTTGGTGATTTTGCAATGAGGAAATTGAGACTTAGAGAAGCTGAGGCCACATTCATGGTCAGTGATGCAGGAAGGACTTACCCTTGGGCCTACATAGTAACAGATCAATGTTCTATCACATCTATCCAAGCACTCCTGCTCTTGATTTGTTACACTAACTCTACACAAGACTTTTTTTTTTCTGCACAAGACTTTTAATGAATTAGGAAAATGTGCCCCCTCTTGGTGGATGAATCACAAAAAGTAATTTCCGCTAAGTATGGTAAATAAATTAGAAGAGACCTCCTTCCTCCTGGCTAGGGCAGCCCCCTTTGTGCAGGTCAGGTGATTCTGTGTAAAGCTCATTCCACCCAGTCATACATGGGCATACTTACAGTGTGATTTGGTATAGCTCGTCTATAAACTGACGTTCATGAATTCCTTTTGATTTTGTCTTTCAGTTACATAGGGTTTCATTTATTAATTCTAATCCATTTTTATGCTATAAAAATTCTTTTTCTGATTTTGTTTTTGACCTTTTATAATGTATTTAAAGTCAAAGCATTATTGGTGAAGTGATGGCAGCAACACATTTATCCATATCTCAATGAAATAGCTATTTTATGATAGCTACTGGCTTATGTTTTCTATCACTATCATCTTCAAATGTTTATAGCACTGGGCAAGGCAATTCTGAACAGATTTACAACCTATTTCCCATAAACCTTCCATCTTGCTTGAACAAGTAAATTCCCCTGCATTGCCTCTATTTTGTTATTTTTTGTGAGTCACCCATAGCTATTTCTAATAAAGATGTGAGCACATTGTCTTTTATTAGCTGTCAATTTTCCATAATTTTTATTTTACTTTTAATTCTCCTTTCAAATAGCAAATGTACCAGAATCAACATTTAGAAGGCAAGCTTAATCTATACACTGCACTGTATATCATGCCAGGCCTGCACTGTTCTTGTTTCAAGATCATTTAACAGATGTCAGAAACTGCCCTCCAGACTCATGAAAATGGTGATGTTAAACCCACAGGAGAGAAAAAAAGCAAGCAACCCTGCAAAATTCTTTTGTAACTTTGTTTGGTCTTCTCCTGAACTTCAAAAAGGAACCACAACTTCATTTCCTGATTTACATTTTTCCCCTTCTTTACAGTATCAATTGGGCTCTCTCTCTTTACATCTTTTTAGGGAATTGTTACAGACACTTCTGGCATTTATACAATAATTTCCTTCACATTAATGTAAAAATTCTGTTACTTCCCAACTCAATAGAAGCAGAAGTTATGATTCCAATTTTATTTTTCTCTGTTCTCTTTCCAACCTTTACCTCATGTTCCTTTCATCTCACCTTTTTCATTTTTAAGCCTCAAGATCAATCTTTTTCTTCTGCTTCTCCATACCACCCTCCAACCCTTGCACAAGACAGGAATTCAGTCATTTCAAACATGTTCATAAGCATGCTTGACCCTCATTTCTTTCTATCACCTGTCCATCACTGACACTTGCTGAACACTGCTCTCCCCTCCTCAATGCAGATCGGTCTTGAAAAATAATGCATCAACACCTTTATCCACTGAAGGATACAACCTTGACATTGATCTGGGTAAGATGTGTATGTTTTTTAAAAATCAATCTGGTCACCAGAAGAATGAGCAGAAAGATAAGATGGTAGTTAGGAGACCAATTAGGAAATAATTGCAGTGGTCCATAGAAAATGTTATCAGGGCCCAACTGAGGGGTTCGGATTTCAAAGGGATATCTGCAGTCCCATGCTCATTGGTGCATTATTTACAATATTCAAACTATGGGCGGAGGGGGGAGGGCCTAAGTGTTTGTCAATGGATGAATGGATAAACAAAAGTTTGGTGTAGCGTAGTTGGTGTGGCTCAGTGGTTGAGCATCAACCCATACACCAAAAAGTCACCGGTTCAATTCCCCATCAGGGCACATGCCCAGGTTACAGGAGCGATCCCCAGTTGGGGGTATGCAAGAGGCAGCCAATAGTTGTTTCTCTATCATTACTGATGTTTCTATCTCTCTTGCCCTCTCCCTCCCTCTCTCTATAGCAATAAAAACATATTTTTTAAAAAATATTTGGTATATATACAAACAACGAAATATTCAGCCATGAGAGAGAATGGAATCTTGACATAAACAGCAACACGGATAAACCTTAGGGCATTGTGCTAAGTGAAATAAGTCAGGCAGAGAAAAACTAAATACCCTATCTTCTCATATGTGAAATCTAAAAAGAAAATAAAGCTGAATTTACAGAAACAGAAAATAGAATAGTGATTGTCAGGGGCTGGGAAGTGAGAGATATGGGGGAGATATTAGCCAAAGAATACAAACTTTCAGTTATAAATTCTGGGAATCTAATGTACAGCATTGGTAACTAGGGTTATCAATAATACTGTGTTGAGAAACAAGATGGCGGCATAGGGTAGACACCGTAAATGCAGCCGTGAACAACTATTTCAGAAAAACCTCGAAAAGAACACACGGACACCACTCGCACCCACAGGAAGGCTGGCTGAGTGAAAATCCTACAACTAGAGAAGAGTCTGAGACTCAGAGGAGCAGCGGAAGCAAAGTACAGAGGTACGGAGGCGCGCGCAC
>PVJC01041329.1:0-15398 GCA_004026665.1 Murina feae | reverse complement strand
TGCAGCACCCAGCCCTGGCCACAGCTCAAAAAAGAGAACAACATGCAGGGGAGGGCAAGAGTCTGAGAGATCAACATAGAGGGGGTGCCTGCTCCAAGCCTTGATGGTGTGCCTGGGGACAGGCCCCCAGCAGGTAGACACACACAGGAGGACTGCTCCGAGCCTCAGATGCGGCTGGGGGCAGGTCTCCAGTGATGACACACACACACACACACACACATACACACACACACACAAAAGGCGCCTGGCGGACTGGGGCCATCATAGGACATCCACTGAGGGGTCCCAGACTGTGAGAGGGCACAGGTTGGGCTGAGGGACTCCCTCCACCCCGAGTGCACAAGTTTTTGTGCACCGGGCCCCTAATATGTATATATATATATATATATATATATATATATATATATATATATATATATATATATATATATTATAGCAAGCCTACCTGGGAGCTCTACTGGATAGTAAACTCATACCACCAGCCAACAATTGCTTTTATTTATATACTAGGGGCCCAGTGCACAAAAATTGTGTACTCGGGGGGTGGGGGTCCCTCAGCCCGGCCTGTGCCCTCTTGCAGTCTGGCACACCTTGGGGGAGATGTCCATCTGCTGGCATGCCTGGCCAGCCTGGGTGAGGGGCTGAGGTCCATTTTCAGGCTGCTCACAGCCTCTCCAGGGTTCTTGCACTGGGGGGTGGGAGGGCTGGTGAGTGCAGGCCTGGACGTTTCCCACCGGAGGGCCCACAATTGCACACGCCTGGTGGGCCCCCACCGCTGAGGGGACACACCTGGCACAGAGCTGGGTGGCAAGCCAGGGGTGGACGCTGGTGCAGGATCCCTTGGTGGGGCCCTGCTGCTGAACAAACACACCCGGGGTGGAGCCGGGCAGCGGACTGGCTACGGATTCTCTGCACTGTGCAGCACATGCTCCTGCACACCCTGTGGAGGCCCCTGGGGGGGTGGATGAAGGCAGCAGACCCTGGATGGGTGCTCCCGCACACCCCCAAGGAAGCCCCCGGAGGGTGAAGCCAGGCAGCGGACCCCGGGCGGGCACTACTGGATGCCCTGAGGAGGCCCCAGGCCAGATGCTCCCCCACTGAGCTGACACACCTGGCACAGCTATGCTGGCCGCGGAGGCTCCCAGTGCAGAGCCGCCCTGCCAGCCTCCATCTTGGCTGGGTTAATTTGCATATAGATGCTCTGATTGGCTAGTGGGCATGGCTGTGAGTAGAGGCTCAGCCAGCCTAGGCAGGCAGTTGCAACAGAAGCCTCTGGTTTGCTCTAGCTCCATGGCTGCCGGCCTCCATCTTGGCTGGGCTAATTTGCATACAGCCGCTCTGGTTGGTTGGGAGGCGTGGCTTGGCTGGTGGGCATGGCTTAGGTGTTTCAGGTAATGGTCAATTTGCATATTACTCTTTTATTATATTCTATTTCAGAGAGGAAGAAAGAGAGAGAGCCTGAAACCTGTGCATGTGCCCTTGACTGGAATTGAACCCAGGACCCTTCAGTCTGCAGGCCTACACTCTATGCACTGAGCTAAACCAGCTAGGGCAACAATTGCTTTTAAAGAACTAATGTCTAGAGAACCAAGATAGCAGCATAGGTAAACACCAGTACTCACTGCCTCCCACAACCACATCAAAATTACAATTAAAATACAGAAAAAAACATTATTTAGTACCATGTGAAATCTGGCTGAATGTAAGTCCTATAAGTAGAGAAGTAAAGAAGAAAGAACATTGAGATTGGTAGGAGGGGCAGAGGCATGGAATGGGCTGGCCTGACACCCATGTATGGCCTTTATTTATTTATTTTTATTCTTTATTTTATTTTATTTTATTTATTTTTAATCCTCACCCAGGATATTTTTCCATTAATTTTTAGAGAGAATAGAAGAGAGAGGGAAAGATAGAGAGAAATGCTGATGTGAAAATGAGCCTGCAATCAAGGTATGTGCCCTTGACCAGAACTGAACCCAGAACCCTTTAGTCTGCAGGCTGATGCTCTATCCACTGAACAAAACAGGCTAGGGTGTGTGGTGTGTTTTTAATGAGAAGGGATATTGTGGCTGCAAAGGCCTCCTGTGAGGCACAAGGGATCCCAGCCTCATCCTAGGGTTCCAGAGCTGGAAAGAGAAGTCCCCATTGGCTGAGAAACACAGTTCCTCTTAAAAGGCCAGCACATGGACTTACTCGGACCTGATCCCTCTGAGCTCTAGTGCTTGGTGACAACTTGAAAGGACCCTGGGACATTCGAAGAGGAACTGGATTGTCTGGCACCAGTGCAAAAACTCAGGGGTGTCTTTCTCCCAGACAGGGGTGTTCACAGGGGTCATTATTCCTGTGCTGGGACCTCCCCTGTATCAGAGCTGACTGGCAGCCATATGTGAGTTTCCATCTGTTTGGCTCACACTGTTCTCTCCACCCTGGTTATTTCCTGAGACCCCGCCCTATCCAATTTGCAGCCCCACCCAAGGTGTTTGCAGAGGCTTTTCCTGGCTCAGGCTTCAGACTTTCCTAAAATCTCTTAAACAAGCAGCAGCTAAGGTCAGTGTGCCCCATTCCTATCAATAAGAGGCCCAAGACCCTGCACCAGCACCAGCCTGCCTTGCTTCACAGATGGGTCTCACCTGGGCACTTCCAAGCCAATACAAATAGTAGCCCTCTGCAGATAGTTCTGTAGATCCCACAGGGTGGCCCCAGGCAGTGGCTGACTTTGCACCTCCTGAGAGGCCCCAGAGCCAGTGCACGTGGTGGACAGCTTCAGACCATACCAGATTACAACTCCACACATCCACAAGCAACATACTCAAGGGGCTGACTCAGTGAGCACCAAAGCCCCAGTGAAGCAAGTCCTTTTCCATAGTGGTGTCTCCTGCGCAGTAGCTCTTCCACTGTAGTTGCAGCTGGTCCATACAGCCAATTGGCCTACAGGTCAATTCCTCCCAGGGATGCCAACAGCAATCAAGGCTCAACTACAACAAGACTGAGCATATAGCCCACACAGGGGTGCACCTAGAGTACCCAGCTCGGGTGACTGGGGAGGCTGAGCCACTGAGCCCTAAAAGACACCTACTACACAAGGCCACTCTACCAATTCCAGGAGACATAACAGGTCTACCTAATACATAGTCAAAATGTAGAGACAAACATGTCACAAATGAAAGAACAGAAGAAATCTCCAGAAAAAAAACAACCCAGCTAAATGAAATGGAAGCAAGCAAACTATTAGATACAGAGCTCAAAACAATGGTTATAAGGTTACTCAAGGATCTTAATGAAGGCTTCAAAGGACATAGTGAGATTTGCAAGGATCTTAGTGCAAATTTCAAGAACCTTAGTGAGAACATCAAAGACATGAAAAAGGACCAGTCAGAAATTAAGTATATATTAACTGAAATAAAGAATAATTTGCAGGGATCCAACAGTAGAATAGAGGATTCTGAGAATCAAATCAACAATTTGAGGAAGCAAAAAACACGCAATCAGAAGAGCAAAAAGAAAAAATATTCCAAAAATATAAAGATAGTGTAAGGAGCCTCTGGGACAACTTCAAGTGTACCAACATTTCCATTAAGGGGGTGTCAGAAGGGGAAGAGAGAGAAAAATATTGAAACCTATTTGAAGAAACAATGACAGAAAATTTCCCCTATCTGGTGAAAGAAATAGACTTATGAGTCCAGGAAATGCAGAGTACCATACAAGAGAAACACAAAGAGGACCACACCAAGACATATCATAAAATGCCAAGGGCAAAAGACAAAGAGAGAATCTTAAAAGCAGCATGAGAAAAACAGTTAGTTACCTACAAGGGAGCACCCATACGACTGTCAGCTGATTTCTCGACAGAAACCTTGCAGGCCAGAAGGGAGTGGCAAGAAACATTCAAAGTGATGAATATACCAAGATTACTCTACCCAGCAAAGCTAACATTTAGAATTGAAGGTCAGATAAAGCGCTTTACAGAGAAGAACAAGCTAAAGGAGTTCATCACCACCCAACCAGTATTATATGAAATGCTGAAAGGTATCCTTTGAGAAAAAGAAGGAGAAGAAGAAAATATAAAAAATATGAACAGTTCTAACCAGTTTGGCTCAGTGGATAGAGCGTCGGCCTGCGGATTGAAAGGTCCCAGGTTTGATTCTGGTCAAGGGCATGTACCTTGGTTTCGGGCACATTCCCAGTAGGAGATGTGCAGGAGGTGGCTGATCGATGTTTCTCTCTCATTGATGTTTCTAACTCTCTATCCCTCTCCCTCTCTGTAGAAAATCAATAAAATATATTTTAAAAATATGAACAATAAAATGGCAACAAATACATATTTGTCAACAACTGAATCAAAATAAATGAACAGGGAATCAAATAAACAAAATATACTGATGAATAAAATAGAACCAGGATCCACTGGCATGACTCAGTGGTTGAGCGTCGACCTATGAACCAGGAGGTCACAGTTTGATTCCCCAGTTAGTTCACATACCCCGGTCGTGAGCTCGATCCCGAGTGTGGGGTGTGCAAGAGGAAGCTGATGAATAATTCTCTCTCATTATTGATGTTTCTATCTCTCTCTCCTTCTCCTTCCTCTTTGAAATCAATAACAATATATCTTAAAAATAAAATATAATATAATAGAACCAGAGGCATGGAAATGTGAAACAGACTGATGCATCTCAGAGGTAAGGGCTTAAGGCATTGGAAGAGATTAACCAAAGATCTTATGTGCATTTATGCATTACTTAGGGACACAGACAATAGGGTGGTGAAGGCCTAGATGGGGAAGGAACCAGGTTGAGGGAGGGGGGGCAATGGCACAAAAAGAAAGGCATCTGTAATATTCTCAACAATAAAGATTAAAAAAAAGAAGAACTAATGTCTTTATGCCTGAATGAAAACAAACAAACAAACAAACCACTTTAATTACCTGTATTAAAAGGTGAAGTAGAAAAAAAAAAGGTGAAGTAGAGCATTGGGAAGAAAAATAAAAAATGAGGACACATGTAGCAATAACAAACAACAACAAAATAATTCCAGCCTGCCTTGGCTTTTTCTGCAGTAACAGAATTTTTAAGCAGCTAAATGGCTCCAGTCCCTTTTGGAAAAGGTGAGGGCCCATATAATGAATAAATAATCTAACCATATTTTGCTTCAGTAGAAAAAAAACCTGCCTGTGCAAGTAACCATCTCTTCCTTGTTTTCGTATGAAATTGTTTATCTGGACTAAAGCAAACTTTTAAAACTAAAAACCCTGCTTGGCATCCATATCAGTTGGTATAAACTCAAAGGAAATTAATCAGCATTAGCCAATATCAAGGCGACTTAGGCTTGCTCTGCTGCACTTTCTATGTAGGATTCATAGGGAATATCTTTGGGGGAAGCACTGAGGCCCAGAAAGCTTGCATGATGCTATGGACTGAATGAGATCCTCCCAAATTCACAAGCTGAAGTCCTAACCTCCAGGGTGAGTGTGTCTAAAGATGGGGCCTTTGGGAGGTGACTAAGGTTAAATGGGTCGTAGAGTGGGGCCCTGATCCAATAGGATTAGCTGCCTTACCAGAAGAGAACTCAGTTTGTCCCTGCCATGTGAGGTCAGCAAGAACGTAGCCTTCTGAAAGCCAGGAACTGAATCAGCAGGCACCTCGATCCTGAACTTCCCAGACTCTACAACTATAAGGAAATAACCGTCTACTGTTGGAGCCCAGGTCGGTGGAACAGCCGGCTAAGCTGACTGACACAAGTGACTGGTCTAAACACCTGATAGTCTCGTTTTTATCCTCCAGGTCTTCACCTGAATTACCTTTTCTTTTTTTCTTTTTTAATAAATCTTTATTGTTCAGATTATTACAGATGTTCCTTTTTTTTTAAACCCCCATAGTTCCTCTCCACCTGGTTCCCCCAACCCCATCCCATGCCCTTACCCCCATCACTGTCTTCATCCATAAATGAAAATTTTTGTCCAGTCTCTTCCCATACCCCTCTTCCCATACCCCTTCCCCCTGAGAATTGTCGGTCCATTCCCTTTCTATGCCCTTACTTCTATTCACTAGTATATTCTGTTCATCAGATATTTATATTGATTTAATTGTTATATTCACTGGTTGATAGATATGTATGTGTTGTCACTTTGTTCATAATTTTTATTTTTACCTTTTTCTTCTTCTTCCTCTTCTTAAAGAATGCCCTTCAGCATGTCAAATAATCCTAGTTTGGTAGTGATGAACTCCTTTAGCTTTGTCTTGTCTGTGAAGCTCTTTATTTGACCATCAATTTTACATGATAGCTTTGCTGGGTAGAGTAATCTTGGTTGTAAGTTCTTGCTATTCATCACTTTGAATATTTCTTGCCACTCCCTTCTGGTCTGCATGGGTTCTGTTGAGAAATCAGCTGACAGTCGTATGGGTGCCCCCTTGTAGGTAACCAACTGCTTTTCTCTTGCTGCTTTTAAAATTCTCTCCTTGTCTTTTGCCCTTGACATTTTAATTATGATGTGTCTTGGTGTGGTCCTCCTTAGATTCCTTTTGTTTGGGATTCTCTGTGCTTCCTGGACTTGTAAGTCTATTTCTTTCACCAGGTGGGGGAAGTTTTCTGTCATTATTTCTTCAAATAGGATTTTAGTATCTTGCTCTCTCTCTTCTTCTGGCACCCCTATAATTCTGATGTTGGTATGCTTGAAGTTGTCCCAGAGGCTCCTTACACTATCTTCATATTTTTGGATTCTTTTTTCTTTTTGCTTTTCTGGTTGGCTGTTTTTTGCTTCCTGGTATTTCATATCTTTGACTTGATTCTTGCGATCCTCTAGTCTGCTGTTGGATCTCTATATTATTCTTTCTTTCAGTCAGTGTATGCTTAATTTCTGATTGATCCTTTTCCATTTTTTTGGTATTCTCATTAAGATCCTTGAAGGTCTCACTTGGTTCCTCGGAGGTTCGTAGAAGATTCTTGAGTAGCTTTATAACTGTGGTTTTGAACTCTATATCCAGTCATTTGCTTTCCTCCATTTCTGTCATTTGTGCTCTGTTTCTTTGTCTCCGCATTTTGGCTGCTTCCCTGTGTTGATAGAGTGGCTTTTTGTGCTAGGTGTCCTATAGGGCCCAGTGATTCAGCCTCCCCAATCACCTGGGGTGGGCACTCTTGGTGTAAGCCTTTGAAGGCTGGGTAGACAGTCTTGTTGTAGTTAAGTCTTGATTGCTGTTGGTGTCACTGAAAGGAAATGACCTCCAGGCCTTTCTCCTCATTGTTTGGAGTTTGGAGTTCTTGGAGTTCTGTCCCAGCTTCAGTCTGTTAGGTTAGGCTGCAGGCAGACAGGCGCACAGCTTGGGTGGGGCTGTAAATTGGGTGGGGCAGGGTTTCAGAATCACCTGGGGCAGAGCAACCCACGATGGCTGCCCCTCAGCTGGCTCCGCAGCTTTTCCCCGTTTTGTTGTCTCTATGCCCTGGCGTCTGCGTGCCTCGGGGGAGTCTCAGAGCTCTGTGTCAGTGATTGCAGTGAACAGCTCTGCTAGAACACCACTGTTGTCTTCTGCCCCGATGCCAGACGGCCTGCAACATGTTTAGTTCAACCTCAGAGCTTGTAACCCCTTCCAAGCCGCGGACCCAGGTGTAGCTGCCACCACTGTTTGCCCGCGCCACTACCGTTTCACACCCCTCCGTACCTCTCTGTTTTGGCGCTGGGAACTTCTACTCAGTCTCAATGCACTCCTTCCCTTGCCTTCTAGTTGTAAAGCTTCCACTCCTTGGTTCTGGAGGATGGCTGTTTGGCTTTATAGTTGTATTTTTTAATGTGGTTGTGGGAGGCTGCGCATTCAGGTGTACACCTTATGCCACCATCTTGGTTCTCCACCTGAATTACATTTTCATTGCCTTCTTTTCTGCAGAAGTTACACTAACATGCCCCTCTCTTTCTCTGTCAGAGCACTTTATGAAAAGCATTTATCCCAGTCTGTACTTATTCTACTTGTTCATTTACTGTTGATTTTCACTTGCACTAAGATGAAGGATTCATGAAACAGGGGCCCCTGACCTCTTGCCCTCTGTCACATCCCCACTGCACAGCAGAAGCCTGGCACACGGGGGCAGTATAGGTGAGTGCTCCATTTTACTACAACTGTGCCCGTTTGGAATATTTTGAATGTAGGCCTGGCAGTTATCCTATTCATGAAATAAGTCAAGGCCATCTTGAATTGGTTAATAGACCATTCCAAACAGGCTCAGACTAGATAGAAGAGTCTGCTCATGGGTCCCCCTTGTCTGGTCATAGGTTCCACAGGTGATGATGGTGAACAAGCACAGTGGTGGGCATTCCCTGTTCCCTGTGGAAGGTTTGGGGCTTGAGTCCAGGACATTGATGTCCAGTTTGGGTATTACTGTAGCTCGTTGTATGACCTGAGCTAACAGTACCTGCCCTGCACACTTCTCAGGGCTGGGGTGGCAGTCGGGACACTTAAAACAAGATAATAGGGTTTTTAAATCTTGTAACAAATTTAAATCTTGTAACAGATGGACTAAAAGTCTATGTTCGTATAAGCCACTACTGACATCTTAACTTTGTTACCTGGGTCCCATATAAGTCCCCTTGGGTGACAGGATCATATATTGTCCTTCATGGTGCTTTTTGTGGCTGCACCAGGTCAGCCTTGGTCACAACAGACTTATCTGTCTTTTTTCAGCCATGACCAGCTTCCCTCACAATCATTACATCGGCACAGTTAGCTCTCATGACCCCAAGGTGCTCCTTCACCCCTTTGTAGGTGGCAAGCAGACTTCTCCAAGGTCACAGACCACATACTTCCTCAGAACCCGCTCCCTTCAGAAACTCCCCTACCAGAAAATGGGGAAAGGTGTTTGCCTATGAAGAAATCACCGTGGCCCAGCGGGTGTGGCTCAGTGGTTGGGCATTGACCTGTGAACCAGGAGGTCATGGTTTGATTCCCAATCAGAACACATACCCAGTCGTGGCTCCATCCCCAGTGGGGGAATGCAGAGAGTCAGCCAGTCAATGATTCTCTCTCATCATTAATGTTTCTATCTCTCTCTCTCCCTCTCCCTTCCTGTCTAAAATAAAAAATATATATTAAAAAAAGAAAAGAAATCACTTTATAAAAGTAATGACAGCAGAATAATGATGCCAGGCTGGCCACACTCTCCGACACAGAAACAGAAGAGTTATCGGAGAAGGGGTATGGAGAGGCTCCTCAGGAAGGTTAGTAAACTGGCAAGCGTTAACAGATAGCTTCCAGGCCCACATGTTCTCAAACAGAAGTGAGGACTGATGTCTATCGCTAAGCCCAAGAACGCCTTGGCTTTCCCTTTACTCTGCTTCGGAGAGGGTAGGTTGGTTAGTTCCAGTGGGATCCTAGCCTTTCCTGGCCAATGTACCTGGCGACCTCTACAGTCAGCTCCCCGCTTACAGTAAAGAGTAGTTTTTCTAAGGGATGCTGTCATGTTTTGGGAAAGCCAACTCAAAATAGAAGCCAAGATGGTCCAGGTTGGGAATTTAACATGTAAGTGTATAACTCACCACTTTCCACTTCTTCTAACATACCAATGCACATCCTCAAAGTCAGAGAGAAGTAAACTGAGGAGGGAGGAAGGAAGAGAAGATGGAAGAAAGGGAGCTAAACTATTAAACATTAAAATGGTCTACTTTCTTGAGTCTCTACCTGTCAGTATTCCTCAGATTCTAGCATTGACTCATATTAGTCTCTCTATGTCTCCCATGATAATTTCGTACTTACTTACTGTTTGCCAGACACACAACCTGCTTTTTTTTTTTTAAATCCTCACCCAAGGATATGTCTGTTGATTGTAGAGAGAAGAAAGGGGGGGGGGAGAGAGAGAGAAACGTTAATCGGTTGCCCCCTGTACACACCCCAACCAGGAATTGAACCTAGAACCTTTTTGGTGTACATAGAGGATGATGCTCAACCAATCGTGCCACTCGGTCGGGTCCCCAACCTACTTTCAAACAATATTCAGAATAGCCAAGATCAATTATCACCTCAATGCCATAAATTTTAGTCTCTGACTTACCCCTATAGTAAATACATTTCCAATTTAGCCTCTCAACAACTCCTAGTCTGCATTTCCAACATTTCCTGGGCCCTTCCTCTGGGAGGTGCCACCAACACCTTGGACTCACTGGGCCTGAAAGGACTTTCTGTTTCCTCCCACACCAATTTCTCCTGTGCTCCCTATTCTGTTCAGGACTGGACTTGTAATCTACTTCCTGTGTGTTGACTGGTATCCTGCTAGCAGGGATCAAGCCTGTAACCTGGGCATGTGCCCTGACCAGGAAGCAAACCAGGTGTAACTGGTGGCGTGTTGGTAACTGCTTAGTCCATGGCTCTCTGGAATACATCTTTTTTTAAAAGACCCTGATTTTGTAGTGTTTGATGAATTCCATGGTGTGAAAGCTGCACTCTGACTGATTTCAGGCTACCAGGGTGATACCCACCTGCTGGCAAAATACCTGACATTTTTACAACCTGCTCTCAGAAGCTGAGGGAGCCAGCACACTCCAGGTCCAACCTACCCACAGACACAGCCTTTCTCTCTTTTATATTAACCAATTAACTAACTAATCAATTAATTAGAAACCTCGATTTGTTGTTCCATCATGATACATTCAGTGGTTGAGATTCTTATATGTGCCCTGACCAGAATCAAACCACAGCCTTGCTGCACCAGGACAACACTCCAACCAGCTGTGCTACCCGGCCAGGCCAGGCTTTTGGATCCTAAACGGCTCTCTGAGAGTCCCACTGTCACATGATCGCGGGACGAGGAAGAGGAGCTACGGACCAGCACCATCTATCTCACAGCTGATAAAACTAAGATCCCAGCACAGAGTATGTTGCCACAGGCCCCCAGCAAAGGCAGACTTGAGACGAGAATGGTGTTGCAAGTGTCTGGCTGGGTCATGCTGGGTGAGCGTGGCTTGGAGGTGGCTGCAGCTTTCACCGGAGACAAGGGCAGGAGGACCGGGCGCCTCAATGGTAGGGCTGGCCAGCTGCCGAGAGTCCCAGAGCAGGGCAGGGCCTGGGAGCTGGAGCAGTGCAGGGCTCAGAGCCCAGGGGAGAACGCAAAAAGAGCCACAAGACATCAGGATTTACTTTGGTGGCAGAAAGAGTGTGATAATGAAAGAGCATACTTGTCTGTCCCTTCCTTTATATTAAAATCCTATTTGACTGTTCACTGAGTTTCTCTTGATTTTCCCCGCCTCCCCCCGTAGCCCCACTCCCAGGCTCATTACCACTGCCCTCACCCTCACTAGGATTTCTTGTGAAAATCCTCAGAGTAAGGAGTTTAGTTAATCAGACTTGGCCTCACTAGCTCTGAACGTGTCCTCAGAGAGTGACATCGCAATTAGGTGTCTTTCTGGAGTCTGGGAGTGGGTGGAAGGGAAGGGTCTGACTGAACTTCCTGGTGACTCCAAGCCTTTCTCTAAATTGGCTAGTGGGGGAGTTGGGGTGGGGGGAAGGGACCGGACAATGTTCCGATATAATTTCCATTATTGAGAGAATGAACATTAGAAATGAAAATATAGGAAGTGTGAGAATATATATAAAAAAGGACATATAATAAGAGCCTCATTTAATGACATTCACTGATCCTAAATGTGTACAATATTCTCTTTGCTGCTTAAAAATAGGATGATTTGGTGAGTGACTGTTTGCAGGAAAATCAGTTTAACATCACTGTGTTTTCGATTTGTGCTGCCAAGAACACTGGGCTGCGTCTTCTGTTTCAAACATAAGTGTCTCCAAAAACCTTTGGATCCTAAATCAGAAGGCCCCATCTGCTTCACCCTCTCCAAATTTCCATTTTAACTTAATTCACATATGAATTTTCTGACATTCGCCTGATTTCCCGACTCTCATTATCTAAAATCATAACTGGCATCCCTCAGACTTGGATTCAACTTAGAAAATAATTTTTAGCTTTTTAAAACCCTTTTTAGTAGTAGGCAGGGTATAAATACATTTAAAACAGAATGATAGAAATATATATGTGAAGGATGTTTATTCCAGCATCGTCTGTAAGAAACACGTTGGAAACAAAAGTCTATGAAGGGGAGAGAGGTTAAGGCAATAATTGCTAAGAGTGAAATATCCATCCATTACTCAATCAGTCGATATATCCTAATAGGGAAGGCTGTACATGATACACAGAGGGCGGGCGAAAAAGCATGTTGAAAAATCAGTACACAGATAGTTTTGTGTGTAGAAGAGAAGCAAGGTCCTGGCTGGCATGGTTCAGTTGGTTGGGCATCACGCTGTGCACCGAAAAGTTGCTGGTTTGCTTCCTGGTCAGGGCACATGCCCAGGTTACAGGCTTGATCCCTGCTAGCAGGATACCAGTCAACACACAGGAAGTAGATTACAAGTCACTGCAAGTGAGGGTGGGGGCAGGGCAAAGCTGGGGGCAGCCTTTTCTTCTGTGGGCTTGTTAGGTTTGAATCTTCTACAGTAAGAATGTGTGGACTCATGTACATTGTAATTAAAAATCCAAACCACAGCAAAAGTTGTTAAATCACCAAACATCTACTCTAATAAAAGAGTAGTATTGAAACTGACCGTTTTTCTGGGATGCCTAAGCCACGCCCACCAGCCAATCAGAGAGGCTGTATGCAAATTAACCCAGCCAAGATGGAGGCCAACCACCACGGAACTAGATCAAACAGGAGGCTTCCGTTGCACCAGGAGTAAACTGTCTGCCTAGGCCGGCTGGGCCTCTCTCTGCTCAAGGCAACATAGTTGCAATTATAGAAGTCACGGAGCTGAACCAAACAGGAGGCTTCCGTTGCACCAGCAATGGAGGAAACTGTCTGCCTAGGCCGGCTGGGCCTCTACTAAGGCAACGTTGTTTCAATTACAGAAGCCACGAAGCTGAAGCAAACAGGAGGCTTCGTTACCTGCCTAGGCCTCGGCTTAAAGCAACAGCGTTTCAATTATAGAAGATAAACTCCAAAAACCTGATTCCAGCCAGCCTTGCTGGGACGATGGGTCAATGGGGGCTGTGGGCACACTGAAAATGGCATTCAGCCCCGCACCCAGGCTGGCCACACCCCAATGGGGTGAGGGTCCACACTGGGGGGCTTGGCCAGTCTGCAAACAGCCATTAGCCCCTCACCCAGGCTGGCCAGGCACGCCAGCAGGTGGACATCCCCTGAGGGGTCCCAGACTGTGAGAGGGCACAGGCCGTGCTGAGGGGCCCACTGAGTGCACAAATTTTTGTGCACCAGGCCCCTAGTTTGCAATAAAATAGCAAATGACGCAAAATAAGGTTCATCAGGAATTTTTGTAGATTTCCTCTCTACTCCTATTTTAACTAATTTCATATCTATACTCAAAGAAAACATTTAAACAGTTAAGAAATTGGAAACATATGTGAAAGGAAAGTGTGAGAGTTGAAGATAACCAGTGTATAACTGTCTGTCTAGTAAGCGTAGCGATTGCAATTTCAGGTAGAATGCAGGACAGAGGCAAATACATATTGGTGTGTGTAAAGTTGTTTTGGGGGAGGACATTTTCCGAATAATGGTGATGATGATAGAATCGCCATTGCTGTATGGCAGGCAATGTCTTAAGTATTTTACTTTTATTAATATGATCTTAATAATAACCCAGTTAGGAAGATGGAAGGTTATTCCCACTTTACAGGTGAAAAACAGAAGCAGAGGGAGATGAGAGAACGTGGCCCAGGCTCCACAGTGCACGAATCCCAGTGCAGCCGGGGGATGGAGCCAGTTTCAACCCAACTACTCCCCTCAAACTGCAAAGCCAAGTGAGCACCTGCACGTGTTCGGTGAGTGCATCCCGGGTGGGAGCCCACGCATCCTGAAGGCGGGGGAGCACCTCGGGGAAGGGGCTGAGGGGTGAGGGAGGCCAGGCAGCAGCAGGGCCATTCCTGGGAGCTCTCTGCACACACCCAGGCTGCTCTCACCTATGTCCCCCCATACACGCAGCCATATCTTCTTTGGATGCTTATATGCTGATATTTCTATGTTACTGCATGTAGTTGAGGAGGTTAGCGTGCCCTGCGAAGCAATCCTCAAAAGAGAGGACGCTAGAGAAGTTGGGGTCCTCTGAGTTGTGGCAGCTGCTGGAGGCCAGGGCAGGGAGTGGGGAGGAAGGAAAGCTGTGATTCGCTCATTGGTCAGCCTCCAGGCCCAAGCCCTCCTCAGGTTCCCCAGCTCGGCCTCTGGGACCAGCTGTATGCTGGAGGCCATAAAGTCAGAACTCAACACAAGGAATTTACACCTGTGGCCACATGAGGACAGAAACAAACCCTCAGCTGAGGATGTGGGCTTCGGGTCCCACGCAGGAGCCTGCTGGGCTGTAGGGTGTGGGTGGCCGACATAACCCCCGAGAGCCTGCGTGCTCAGCTCCGACGCGCAGGACCCGCTGGCGGCATGGGTCGCAGGGAGGGCCAGAGGACGTCATGGGGCTGAAGAGTGTGGCTCTGGGCTCCGCATTGGCCTGACGGAGACTAAGGCTCCCTCCCCACCTGCTCTGTCCTTCCCTCCCGAGTGCAGGTGTCAGACCTGCATCTGGCCCTAGACTGTCCCTCTGCTGCTCCCCTCCCTCGTCCTCTCAGACTCTCCCCCAGCAGGTCTCCCAGACTTCAGATTCCATCTTGGCATTTGCTTCCGAAAAGTCTGGACTGGTAGGGAGGCTGGGGAAGTGGCCACAGGCTCCCATCCTGAGGGACAGGATGTCTAGGGAAGAGGCCAAGATGTATGCTGTGTGGTGGGAAGGAGAAGAGGGTGTGAGGTCGGTCATGGGGTCACCAGGAGCCGGACCCGTGGGGTTTGCGCTTCCTTCCCAGAGCAATAGGCAGCCCGTGAAAGGAATCCACGTGACAGGAGCAGATGCAGGGGCTCTGGCTGGAACGCAAGAACAAGACTGTGGGAGTCACGCTCAACGCTGCGGGCCTGTTCAGCTCTGTCCCCCTCTCATGTCATCCCCCGGGAAGCTGGGCCAGGCTGGTCCCTCTGGTTTGTGATGCTCTTTTCCACTCGGAAGGTGGGCTGCGGCAGGTCTGAGCCAGGGAGCCACTGCTCCCAAGTCCCAAGTGATGCCCGCCCTCCCCACCTCCACCCCCCACCCCCGCCCCAGTGTTCTGTCTTAGCCCCGCGACCCTGTTCCTCCTCATGCTGTTACTAATACAATTGGCAATCATTCTATTGATCTGTTGGTTCCTCATCTTCCTCATACAAGCTCCACAGGGAAAGACCACGACCGCCTTGAGTCTCCTTTGCTGAGTCCGGAGTCAGGTACAGAGCGCTGCCCCGATGTTCCATAAGGAGGACGGCGATGGGTCAGAGTGGGTGCTGGGCAGGGGTGCAGACTGTGATCACGGTGGCATTGACTGTGGTAGAGACCACGGAGGTGGGACTA
>PVJC01041328.1:0-15400 GCA_004026665.1 Murina feae | reverse complement strand
ATTGAAACAAATGGTGGAAAAACGTGTGTGTGGGGGGTGTCTTGTGGTCTGAAGGTTTGTGCCCTCAAATCTATATGTTGAGTCCTAACCTCCAGAGGCGATGGTGTCAGGTGGTTGGGCCTTGGGTGGTGATCAGGTCAGGAGAGTGGAGGCCTGGTGGGTGGCATTAGTGCCCTTAGAAAACAGGCAACAAGTCTTATTTTTCTATTAAATATATATTTTTTTATTGATTTCAGAGAGAGGAAGAGAGAGGGAGAGAGGGATAGAAACATCAACGATGGGAGAGAATCATAGATCGGCTGCCTCCTGCATGCCTCACACTGGGGATTGAGCCTGTAACCCCGGGGCATATGGCCTGGCTGGGAATCAAACTGTGATCTACCGGTTCATAGGTCAGCACTCAACCACTGAGCACACCGGCCAGACAGGAGGCCCCAGATTGATCCCTCACCCCACTTCTGCCCTTGGAGGACACAGTGGGAGGCACTGGCTGTGAACCCCGTAGAGAGCCCCCCTCCCTCATGCTGGCACCTTGGTCTTGGCCTCCCAGCCTCTGGAACTGGGAGAAATCCCTTTCTGTTGTCCATGAGTCTCGCAGTCTGTGGTTTGTTTTGTTACAGCAGCTCAAGTGGACTGCGACAGGGAAAGGGTGATCTCCCCGACAGACAATCCATTTGCGTGTCTGTGGAGAAGAATTATTTTGCGCTGCCATCGCTTATCCACAGGATAAGCTGTCCGACAGATTTCATGGAACCAGGTACATCTGAATGATGTCCCAGAATTCACATGTTCAAGTCCTGGCCAGCCCCCAGGACTTCAGAATGTGCCCTATTTGGAAATGGGATCGTTGCAGATGGAATTGAGATGAGGTCCTACTGGGGAAGGGTGGGTGGAAGTCTGACATGACTGATGCCCTTATAAAATGTGGGACTACGGCCCTGGCCAGTTTGGCTCAGTGGATAGAGCGTCGGGTCTGTGGACGGAAGGGTCTCAGGTTCCCAGGTTCGATTAGTGGTCAAGGGCATGTGCCCGGGTTATGGGCTTGATCACCAGTAGGGGGCGTGCAGGAGTCAGCCAGTCAACAATTCTCATCATTGATGTTTCTATCGCTCTCTCTCCCTCTTTCGCTGTCTCCCTGCCTCCTTAAAAATCAATTAAAAAAACCAAACCAAACAAAAGAGGAAGCATGCTTCAGCAAAAGTTTTTCTTTCATCAATTTTGGTGGTTTAGGCCACTCGGTGTATAGTACTTTGTGCCGACAGCCCTAGCACACAGATACAGGAGGTGCTATAGACAAGGCACAGTTTTCCACAAAGACAACATTTTCCTGGCGGGAGCGGCTCTAGGGTCAAGCCTCTGGCTGACCTGTGGCAGGGCCACATACAAGTCCCAGCCTGGAGGGCAGAGCTCTCCTCGCATAATTAACCCTGACCTTGGAGCCCTCCCTCATTCCTTCCTAAGTAGCTAATGGGCTGTGGGAGGTGCAGCAAGTGTTGCCAGAACAAGAACATTTGTATACGTGTTCATCTACCCGGGTTTGAATCAGACGATAAAATAAAGCATCGGCTTGCAGGCTGGGTCTTTTGTGTCCTCAGCCAGGCACAGGAGATCCACCGAGCCCCAGCTGTATTCTCTTGTCTTTTCTTCAATCCTTCACTGCCCCCCCTCAAGTTCACCCTTGGCCGTGCTGGCGTGGCACATGTTCCCTACAATTTGCCGGAGCTGATGACTTGGAGGATCAGCAAGAACCAAACAGGAGACGGTAGGAACAGCGTGTGCAAAGGCCCAGAGGCAGAAAAAACGGGTGGGAGCCCTGATGAGACCGCAGGGTTTCCATGCGGCTTGGGCTCTGAGAGAAGGAGCAGGAAGGGACCGATGCCACCAGGCAGGAGCAGACGGTGGCCAGGTTTGGGGTTTTGTTCCCAGGCGAGGGCCTGGGAAGCCACTGAAAGAGACCGAGCCCAGGACGCAGCCGGCAGGCAGGCAGCCAGCCCTGCGCTAAGTGCCCTAGCCACAGGCCCATCATATCTTTCCAAGACCACCAGGGTCAGAGGTCACACAGCAGCAGAGGTGGAGGCCACTGGAAACTGGGCTGCCACCTGCCCTGGGCGGTGAGGGGCACAGCAGGTGGGGACCAGGGAGGCACAGGGGGGAACTGGGGCGGGAAGGCCCCCCCCAGCAGAGTCCACCTCTGCCCAGCTGTTCTTCCCACATCTATGGACACGCACGCACGCCAGCCCCAGGAGAGAAGTGCCATTTTCAGGGTTTCTCTCGCATTGCAATCAATCACCCCCCTCTTCCGGATGGGGAGACTAAGGCGGGGAGAGAGGCGTCCCCCCCACTCACCCCTTCATTCAGCTGCCGGCACTTTCCAGGACCCCCTCCCTGAGAGCTGGAGGCACGGAAAGAAGGGGCTGCAAGGGGCCCAGGTGTGGAGGGGGGCTGGCCCGCTCCTGGGAACCTCGGCTTTCCCCGCCCATCCCTCCCCCGTGTGCCTCCCGCCCCCTCCTGGGAAGAGAGCGGCCCAAGAGCCCGCCCTCCCAATGGCTCAGCTGGCTAGAGGTCATCCATGCGCGCCAAGGTCATGGGTTCAATTCCAGGTCAGGGCACACATACAAGGGTCAACCAACAGATGCATCCAAAAGTGGGGCGAAGCGAGATTCCCTCACTCCCCCTCCCATCAATGAATAAAAATTAAGAACAAACAGCTAGGGTCCCCCCGCTCCTCCCGGAGCCCAGCTGTGAGTCAGCCCCGAACCTCAGCGACGCCCTGCGCAGCGGGAGCGGTTGGCCCCGAACCCCGCCCCGGGACGGACCACTCAGGCCCCGAGGGGGGGGACTCCGAAGGGTCGCGCAGGGCTCCTCCTGGGGACCCCCGTGCCCGACGCTCCCTGTCCCCCCAGGGGGTCGGGTGGGAGGGAGGGAGGCTTGGGCGCGGGGCTCAGAGCGGCGGGCGGGGGGCCCGTCCCGGCTGCGGGCACTGCACCCCCGCACATCCCCCCGCGCGCGTTGGTTCGCGCCGGGACCGCGAGGCAGGTCCAGGCGGCGGCGCGGGTCCTGCGGCCGCACAGCCCGAGCGAGCGCCCCGGAGGCGGCGTCCCCGCGAGCGATGCAGCGGTCCCGGGCGGCGGCGGCTCTGGCCGTCAGAGTCGTTTACTGGTGAGCGCGGCGCCAGGTCCCCGCTGCGCCCAGCCTCGGCCCGAAGAGCCGGGTTCCGGGGGCGCCGGGGCGGGGCGCGCGGGCCTGGACCCTCGGGCTTGTGACCGTCCGCGCAGCTCCGGCTGCAAAGGCTGCGCCGAGACGCCGTGTGGCCATTGGAAACCTCGGGCTCGGGAGTCAGGTTGGGGGGCGGTGGAGCCAGCTCGGTAAGGGGAGCGGCCCCCCGCCTGCGTCCGAGCCCAGGAGTCCCCTCCCCCAGCGCCGGCCACAGCCTTGGGGTGGGGGCGGAGGGTTGAGAAGGTTGGAGAAGGTTCCGCGTAGGTTTGGAAAGGAATGAATGCGATGGATGGACCTCTTCTGGCCTCAGTTTCCCCGCCCGTAGAGGGAGAGGGAGCTGATCGTGCTGGGCCCCCGGGATGGAGCGGCGCGTGGGGGTCTGTCCGCCCAGTTCCCCGCTGGAGCCGGCAGCCCCCGGCGGGAGGGCGCCTGTCGCGGTGACTCCTTTGCCCTCCGGCCCCTGACCCTGCTGTCCCCTGGCACCCACAGGCACCCAGCACCCACAGGCACCCGCCCCGTGGCACCGAGTAAATGCACCATCTGTGCGTTTCCCCCCGCAAGGGTGTTTTTTCCATTGATTTTTAGAGAGTGGAAGGGAGGAAGGGTCTGTCAGGGAGAAAAGGGGATGTGAGAGAGACATCTCAATTGGTTGCCTCCCACACGCGCGCACCCCACCCCCACCCCCACCCCTCACCCAGGGCCTGGATAAGAACCTGCAACCCAGGTGCGTGCCCTTGAGCGGGAATGGCACTGGACAGGGAGTCGAACCCGGGACCCTTCTGTGCGCAGGCTGATGCTCTAGCCACTTACCACACGGCTTCCCCCCCAGGCCGGGGTTTGAGGATCAGATCTCAGTGTTAGAAATGCTCTGGGCAAAGCTCAGGTGAAGTGCCCAGGCCCAGGTCCTGAAATAGCCTGCAGCGGGAGAGGCTTAGATTTCACTCTCAGAGCTGGGAGGGGTTGGGGAGGGGGGCGGAGGGTGGCCAGCGGCCTGGGGGGTGGGTTGTGGGCGGTGGCTGGGGGGGTGGTGTGTGGGCTGGGCTGGGTGGGGGTGCTGTTTCTGCAGTTCTCATCCTAACCCAGTTCTCTCACCTGTTCCCGCCCTTCCTCCCTCTCTCCCTCCCTTCCTCCTCCTCTTGCCTGTGGTCTCCTTGTCACCCCCTCTTTCCGTGCCCCTCTCTCTCTTTCTTATTGCCCTGGCTCTGTGGGTTTCCTTTGTGTGGGTGTCTCCCTCCTTCCCGTGTCCCTGCCTCCCCATCTCTGTGCCACTCCCCAACCCTCTCTGTGTGTCTCTCCTCTCTCTTTTGGGTCTTGCCCCTCCTTGGTTTTATTTTCTGTGCCCCCTGCTTCATTTCTTCCTGCCCCCCCTCCCGTTTCCCTCCATCTCCCTGCAAACCCCTGTCTCCCCGGATTCCGTCTCCCTCTCCCCCACCTTCTCCCTCTCTCACGGACTCTCTCCCACCAGTGGTGCCTGAGGCTACAAGCCCAAGGTAAGCTAGTGGCTGGGAAGATGGGGAGGGGGGGGCTGGGGTGGCCCTGTTGACCCCTACTGTGACCCCACCCCCTGCAGTATCTTCAACTCAAGAAGAAGCTAGAAGATGAGTTCCCCGGACGCCTGGACATCGTGAGTCTCGGGGACGGGAGGGCTCGCACGGGGGTCAGTCACACTGTCTGTCCCTCGGCCCTGACGTCAGAGGGGGCAGGGCCAGCCCATCCTTCCCCTGTTCCTCACCCCTGGGAAGGGCCGGGTGTCCCCAAGAGGGTGTCTCAGCCCCTCCCAACATCTCTCCCCCCAGTGCGGCGAGGGGACTCCCCAGGTTACCGGGTTCTTTGAAGTGATGGTAGCGGGGAAGCTGGTTCACTCTAAGAAGGTATGTCTGTCTGTCCTTCCTGCCTCATCTGGGGGCTGAGGGTGGAGGTGGGTGGGGGGGGGGTTGGCGTCTTGGTCCCAGCTCGCGCCTTTCCTCTTCCTTCACCCGCAGGGAGGTGATGGCTACGTGGACACGGAGAGCAAGTTCCTGAAGCTGGTGGCCGCCATCAAAGCCGCCTTGGCCCAGGCTGGAATGGCCTGAAGGCCGAGGTGAGGGGGCCCCACTCCTGGACCCTAGAGGGGACGCCTGGTTCCTCATGTGCTCCCAGCCTGGTGCTGCCTCCCGCCCAGTGTGCTCCTGGGCCAGCGGCCACTGCCATGCTGTTCTCGGGGCCATGTCCCTGCCTTTTGGCGCCTTCGGAGTCTGATTCCCAATTTCTAAGCCAGTAGGTTCCGAACAAGCCCCCAACCCCACCTCTTCTAGGACAGGGCCCCGTCCGGAACCCAGGAAAGCAGAGAGCAGCGGTTCTCAACCTCGTGGCCCTTTCAATACAGCTCCTCATGTGGTGATCCCAACCATAAAGTTATTTTCGTTGCGACTTCATCACTGTCATGTTGCTGCTGTGATGAATCGTCATGTAAATATCTGATAGGCAGGATGGTCTCGGGCGACCCCTGTGAAAGGGTCGTTGGACCGCCAAAGGGGTCGAGACCCACAGGTTGAGAACCGCTGGCCTAGAGGCATTTCTGCCACCTTCCTGCACCCGGTGTCTAGCACTGAGGCCCCTTCCCCAGCGCACTGTGGGCTCAGGTACCTGTGCCAGGCACTTCACTCCACAAAATTGGTTCCCAGGCGCTTCAGCTCGAGTCCTGATCTTCGAGAGCTCTACTAGGACAGAGTGAGGGCACCCAAGTGGGGGTGGACGGGGACATTTCGGTTAGTGCGATGCCAAAGTGCAAAGGTCGTGCCCTGTGTGGGTCTGAGATGGAGGGAGCATCCCCGATTGAAAAAGACGACTAGGATTGGTGACATTTCAAAGCTGAGGAGCTGAGGGTGGTTGCCCTCAGGAGAGCAAGGGAGTGGTGGTGGTGAGGGGGGTGCCACCACATGGGACTTGAATGCGTAACTACTCGAATGGCGCGCCTCCCGTTGCATAATCACACCATTTGTCGCTTCAAACTGTGAGGAACTCAAAGGCATTGGCTGTGTCAGCCCGTGGTCCCCTCAGATCCCAGAGAGGTCCTGGGTCTGTCGAGGGATTTCAGCCCCAGAAGCAGCAGTGGGATTGACGGAAAGAAGGGGGAGAGGGAAAGGGTGATTCTCGTTTGCGTGGTTTGTGAGTGCAAGGGGGCCCCAGACCAGCCTCAGGTGTGGCGCTTTGCTAGAAGGACTCAGAACTCAGCGAAGCTGATCTATCCCGGTTATGGCTCATTACAGGGGAGCGGCGGAGGTTGTCAGCCCAGGGAAGAGGGGGGGTGGGGGCCGTGGTCCAGGAGGGGCCAGGCGTGAGCCCCCAGTGAGGTCAGGCTGATGACACTTAGTCCTCCCAGCAGAGGTGTGTGGCCACAGGCATGCAGTACTGTGGCCGGGGAGGTCACCTGGTCCTTGGGGGCCAGTCATGCAGATGTAACGCCTCGGGGCTGGCCTTTGTTTCCTGCCTCCCCCCCCAACCCTCTGGAAGTCAAGGCCCCACCACCAGTCATATTGTTAGCACAGCTGAGCTGGTGTGGGCAGGGCCTTCCGGGGAGACTCCAGCGAGCCTGTCTTGAGGGTGGGCCCTACCTAATCAGGTGGTGACTTGTGAAGTCCTCTCAATGCAGTGGGCTGGTTGGGGGGCGGGGTCATAGAAAGCAGTTTCATTTGTGCTGTTTTCTCTGGAAACAGACTTAGGGGTGTGGGGGGGAATGTGTGGGGGCTTTCTGTAAGTCCACTGGGGGCCACCGCCTGACCTCCCACCGTGGGAACCTCTGCTGGCCTCCGAGGGTTTCTCGGGAAACTGCAGTGACAAGGAGGTCTGGGTCCGCCTTGCCTTTGGCTTAGGGTGTTCCTGAGTGGCCGGCCCACTCTCCTTGTGCCAGATTTTCTCCTGGGGTGGCATCTCCGTCCCCTCTCATGGCTCTTAGGATGGGTCTCATCCCGGCCTCTCTCCCTGCAACCTTCCCTCCCTCCTCCCACCTTCTCTCTCACAGCCCGTGACCTTGGCCCAGCCCCCTCGGCAGACGCTTCATGATGGGATGGACTGAAATGTCTCCAGACGCCGGTTCTTTCCTGATGCTCCGCGGCTGCCGGGCAGACAGCGCCCTGGTCTTGGCGTGTGTGTGCGTGCGTGTTTGCGTGTCTCCCCGGAATCCAGTGTTGCACCCTGGCCCTGTGCCCCCCTTTTGCGTCTCCCTGCCTGCACTCCCGTGTCTCCCTGTCCCCCTTTTGGTGGTTGCGCTGGTCCAGCTCCAGGTTTCTTTCTTGAGGAGCCAAGAGCGGGATCTGGTTTCAGCCGTATTTGCAATGTTCGCAGTTGAATAAATGTTGAATGAGTTTCGCAGACATGCCCGTGTCCCTGCGTGTTCGTTTCACTCCGGGAACCCCGCCCCGCTCCCCCTCCGCCTCCGTTCCAGGGAGGCAGCCCCCAGGTTTTGAGGGCTCAGGACCCAGGCATCTTGCTCATGAATACGCACTTACAGCAGCTCTGAGCGTACGCGGCAGCGGGGACAGGAATCGAAACGCCACTGACTCCCAGAACCTTTGTCCGAATAAGTCGTGTCCGTTACCCAAAGTCTGGGACACTAGTGTTAGTTTGCCAGGGTTTCCATGGCAACAGCCCCAACCACTTCCTCATCGTCGGGAAGCTGGAAGGCTGAGGTCAAGGTGTCCGCTGCTCTGCTGTCTTCTGAGGCCTCTTTTCTGTCTTGCAAAGGGTCACCTCCTGGCGGTGACCTCCTCACGCGATCTCCACATGTGTTCCCTGTGTCCAATTTCCTTTCTAAGACCCAGTCAGATGGGAAGAGGACCCACTGTAACAGTCTCTTTAATCACCTCTACCTGTTGGAAGACTCCAAATCCACACGGTTCTCGGCAGTTAGGGCTTCAGTATGTGAATTCAGGGGTGGGGGTGGAGATAGGGGTGGGGGAGCTTATTAGTCCCCTAATGATGCAGCTCCCAGGGAGAGAGAGGTGGTGATTCCATGAACAGAACGTGGCAGGAGTGGCGCTGGGAGCAGCTCTGCCAGGCCCCCTGGGCCACCAGGAGTAGTTGGGTGTGTTCCCACGTTGATCGAAGCACAACAGCCTCCCACCTGCGGGTCAAGCAAGTCACGGGGTTGAACCCAAAGTTCAGGGGACCTGGATCCTGGAAGAGGCTTTGGCCCTTGACGGCTAAGTTAGGAACTGCTTGGGTTTGACCAGCCTCTCGAGCAGGGTCAGGGCATGTGGTCCATGGACGCAGCTTCAGGATCTGCGTCATCATCCATCGCGTCGCATCACTGTCCTGGGGCAGCTGCGGGGCCAGTCATGCTGGGGATGGGGTGCTCTGAGGATGGGGTGCTCTGAGGATGGGGTGCTGTGTCGGAGGCAGTCAGACAGACATGAGCAGGGCAAGGACGATGGGCCAAGGTGGAAAGTTCTGGGTGCCTAGCAACGGACAGTTGTGGGTGGGACCTCAACCCCAGGGTGACCTGTCCTCCCCTAGCACATCACTGGTCATGTGATTTGGACCCCCTGACCTTTCCAGTTGCATTTCAGCTCCAGGCCCAGAAAAACAGCAAAACCAGACAAGCAACACCACAGCCACTGCCATGGCTGCCCGCAGGGCCAGTTGCACTGGACAATGACCCTACCCTGGGCCCACCAATCAGTGAGTGGAGACCCCAACCCTGAGAGGACACACCTGGAGAGCCACTTAGTAATCTATTGAGATCTTCCCCCCAAATCTCCACCCTTAAAACTCTTAGGACCCAGTGGGTTCTTCCTCCTGAGAGCATACCCTCCCCTCCGCCCCCCCGCCCAATCCCGCCAGGGACATTATATTACCTTCCTCACTCCCAAGCTCCAAGGGCCCTTCACCTTTATGACCGGTTTCCTGAACCCATTTCTTCTATGAATTACTTCTACCTCTGTGATTTTCCACATAAATGTTCTCTGTTTGCATCTTAGCTCTGAATTCTTTTCCAGCCAAAACTCAGGTACTGAGGCTGCTGAACCCAGGTCTGGTCCCACTCCACCAGCCTAATAGCAGGTGTCCTTCTTGGCACCCAACACTCAGGTGCCCTCCATCACTGAGTCGGAGTCATCTAACGTAACACCAGCTACCACGTTGATATTCTGGACTAGAAGTCTCACAGGCATATATAATATATTTATTATATAGCCTATATAATAATCCTATATAATAAAAGGGCAGTATGCAAATTGACCAAATGGTGAATGACCAGAACACCTGTGGCCCTTTGCTCCGGCTGGCCCGCCCCCGATGGCCACCATTGTGGGCAGGTTGGCAGAACCCCACTAGTACGGGAATTTGTGCACCAGGCCTCTAGTGTACTAATAAAAGGGAAACATGGAAATTAACCATCACTCTGTCACTCCGCTACACCCACCAGCCAATCAGAATGACTATGCAAATTAACCCAACAAAAATGGCGGCTAATTTACATACGCAGGCGCAGAGTGAAGGCTGAAGGTGACTGAAGATGGCAGTCGGCAGCCATGGAGGTGGAGTGAGCAGGAGGCTTGGGTTGCTCCCGGCAACAGAGGAGCTGGCCCTGTACTCCGCTCGAAGAATGGCTGGGAGCCTGGCTCATCAGGAGCAACCCAGGATTCCAATCCGCTCTGGACTCCACTGGAGGAGCTGGGGGCGGGGAGGGGCTTGGAGCAGCCGGAGCTGAGAAGACAAGCCTTGATGCTTTGGCTGGACCAAAGGCCTGGGTCCCGGGTGTTAGAGGAAAACCGGTGCCAGCAGCCAGGGGAAGGAAGGCCTATTGTGTGAATCTTCATGCAATGGACCACTGTGTGTGTGTGTGTGTGTGTGTAAATTAAAATATAAAAAATCAATATAAATTAAAATCAATTACGTAAAGAATATATTTTAATTGATTTTTAGAGAGAGAGGAGGGGAGAGGGGAACATCCATCTATGTGAGAGTAGAATATCCATTAGCTGCCTCCTGCACACCTCCTATCAGAGATCAAGTCCAAAACCCAGCCATATGCCCTGAATTGAACCAGCAACCTTTTGGTGCATGAAATGATGCCCACCAGCCACTTATGTGGCAAGACTGTAAGAGCTATGGGAGTCTGGCCACCCTTTCCTGCTTCATTCAAACATACCTCAGCCAGTTAATATTTTAAGAATTCCATTCTGATATTTCACTACCAGGGAAGGTGTAATCCATTAAAAAATATTTTTATTGATTTCAGAGAGGAAGGGAGAGGGAGAGATAGAAACATAAATGACGAGAGAGAGAGAATCATTGATCGGCTGCCTCCTGCATGCCTCACCTTGGGGATTGGGCCTGCAACCCAGGCATGTGCCCCGACCAAGAATGAAACCGTAACCATGAACTCCTGGTTCATAGGTCAACGCTCAATCGCTGAGCCACATCCGCCAGATGGCCTTTCATACCTTAAATGCACCTACCTATCCTGAAAAAGTCCATTCAAACCACTAAAACATATAACATTTTATTTGTATCAAATCCTGTGTTCAGGAAGGGGAAGAGAGCCTTAGAAACAGCTACCACCGTTTTCAATTTTACCTCACGCGTGGAGGAGAAAGAGAAAGTACTACAATTGATCCTATTTTGACTCACCCAATTCACACCTTCAAGCTAAGAAAATTCAGCCAGAACTTCACTTCCTGCCTGAACGTGGCCACACTGGGAATTCTTTTCAAACAAACAGTGCCACCACGTGGCCAACTTGTGAACTGCATCTTCTCAGATCACCTCCCATCACCAGGAAGCCACATGGGGGGTCCCGGTTGCATCCCCAGGGATTGACTACTGGTCACTGAGATTTAGCATACCCTGTTTTCCCGAAAGTAAGACATCCCCGAAAATAAGACCTACTTACAGGCTTGCTGAAATATAAGGCATCCCCCAGAAAATAAGACCTCCCCGAAAATAAGGCCTCTCTGATAATAGGGCCTCCCCCTGAACAAAAGGCCTTCGCGATAATAAGGACCCCCGAAGCTACCGTAACTCTGGACTCTGGGCCGTAGTGGCGGGTGCTGACAGGAAGTGCGAGGTCTCTTTTAATCCAAGAGCCCATGCTGCCTCCAGGACAAGGTGCCGCCTGCTGCTCACTCTGCGCTGACGGAGTCTGGCTGACTCACAATTAGACAGTGAGTCACGAGGGGCAGGAGTCGGGCACATTGTGTGAACACACAGGCAATAAATTTCCTTTTTTTTTGTCCAACAATAAATGTGTACCGTATTCTTCTTCATGGAAAAATAAGACATCCCCTGAAAATAAAACCTAGTGCATCTTTGGGAGCAAAAATTAGTATAAGACACTGTCTTATTTTTGGGGAAACAGGGTAGTTAGAGGAGTACCACCTTTGGCTTGGGGACATAATGCTTTTCAAAAAAATAAGGAAGAGGGAAAAATACATCCCTCTTCTCAAATTATTTCACTCCTTGCTGGCCATGGGACCTCAGATGAGTGAACTCGCTTCTCTGGGTGAAGATTTGGTGGCGAGAAGAAGCAAGGGAATGAGGTGTGGGATCAAGGCTACCTCGCCCTGGGACCGGGCATGGCCATGGCCATGTGCAAAATGGGAGACATTGCCTTTGGGACTCCCCACTCTTTGGGGTACCTCTGCAGCCAATATATCCTTCTTGAGTCTTAACCACCATACCTGGGTGTGGGGCCGGCCTATTTCGGGTCTATCCTTAGTTATAGAAGTTCTGTTCAGCTACTTTCCAGATGGTAATTATTCTGTGAATTTAGTTGTAATTTTGATGTGGTCGTGGGAGGAAGCAAGCACAGTTGTTTTAAAAAATATGTTTTTATTGATTTCAGAGAGAAAGAGAGAGGGAGAGAGAAATAGAAACATCAATGATGAGAGAGAATCATTGGCTGGCTGCCTCCTGCACACCCCTTACTGGTGATCTAGCACATAGCCTTGACATGTACCTTTGACTGCAATTGAACCTGGGACCCTTCGGACTGCAGACTGACGCTCTATCCACTGAGCCAAACCAGCTAGGGTGCAAGGACAGTTTTTACCCATTCCTGCATCAATGTCTTTGTAGCACCAAGATGTCTTCCCTTCTCGATTCAGAAAACTGCTTTCTCTGCTTCCCTGCTTTTCCTGGCTTCCCTCTCAGCTCTTCTTGCCCCTTAGCCCGGTGCCTCAGCAGCTCTCCTTTGCAGAACCTCATGATAAAAGCTCCTCCCACTTCACAAAGAATTAAACTTCAAGGACATTTATTGCTAAGAATCCGCAGGTCAGGCCCTAGATGATTTAGCTCAGTGGATAGAGCATTGGCCTGTGGACAGAAGGGTCCCTGGACCGATTCCGGTTGAGGGCACATGCCTGGTTGTGGGCTCCATCCCCAGTGAGAGGGCTGTAGGAGGCAGCCAGTTATGATTCTCTGTCATCATTGATGTTTCTACCTATCTCTCTCCCTCTCCCTTCTTCTCTGAAGTCAATAAAAATATATTTTAAAATAGAATCTCAAGGTCAGCAGTCAGCTCAACAGTGAAAATCCAGAAGAAAAGAACACACACACACACACACACACACACACGAAACCACCCCGCAGCTGACCCCTACCTCACACCACACACATTCACTGCTAGATGTATTAAAGGACATTTTCCAACCAAGAAAGCAGAGACAGTGGACAGAGCTACTTACAGGGGAAAGTGGAGCCAGAGGAGCTCCAAGGACCGTCCCCAGCCCATCAGGCTTGGGCCCCAACATACCCTTGTGAGCAGGTGGCAGTCCAAGGCCTGAAGGCAGGGGACTGAGCTTGGCCTGAGAGCATGTCCTGTGGCACAGAGGCCCTGACCCGGGACACTCCCGCCACCCCAAACCAACCCCCCATGGCCACATCTCCGAAATGTGCCCAGGAACAGCACCTTGGTTCTTCTGGTGGGGCCCACAGCCAGGTACCGAGGGGCCATCAAACTCACCCATCCTGTGGTGCCTGGGTTGTGGTTCCCCTCTGCTCCCACCACAGTCAGCTGGACAGTGTCATTCCATCCTACAAACCCACCAAGCCTCCCAGAGAGCTGCCCCAGGTCTGCATGCACAGGAGCCTCCAGCCCCAGCCCCAGGATCCCAACTGTGGTCCCCAAGGCCTCACGTTGGGCCCCAAGCCCTCACGGTGGGCCCAGACTCAAGGGTGAGAAACCTGGGTTCTTGGATCATGGATGCTGTTGTGCCCTCTGCGCTTGAAGCTCTGGCCACCAGCCCTGTGAATGCCGCCTTATACCTGGTAGGCACTCGCCATCCAGGGGTCCCTCCCTCATGGGTTCTAGAAAGCCCTGCACTCAGGCCCCGTCCCTGGTGCATGTGTGTGTTCATGTGTGTGTGGGGGGGAGGGGGCATGGCGTGTGGTGAGGTGCAGTCATTGATTAGTCCTTTGATGGACCAGCTACCGCACCCGGTGCCTGTCCTAGGGCCTGGGAGACCTCAGTGACCAGACAGCCTTGGGCCTGCCCTCAAGGGCACTTGGTGGTGTGTTCTTTCCCAGGGGACTTTTATTAGAATCCATGGGAGAGACGATGACCTGCGTCATGGATTGCAGAAGGAAATCAAACTCGTTGGTAGATTCAGCTCACCGTCTGAACTGCCCCTTCCTGTCTTGGGGTGGGGTCTCCCCTAACTGAACCTGATTTCTGCTCCCTGGTAGCACATTGGTGTCCACAACAGTTGATAGCACTGAGGTCCACAAAGGATAACCTAGCCAATTCCTTGGTTATAAATTGTAACCAGAGGCCCCCTTCTCCATGATGTCGAAAAAAAAAACGGCGTAACAGGCAAAATAATAGTAGGTGTCACGTGCTGCACCTTGGATGGTCAAAGCTGAGAAGAGGGGCCAGGCTTGGGGTTGGGAGAGAGCATGGGGAACCCGGCCTTTCATGCCATGGAGTGTGGGGCGACTTGGTGATATCTGTCCAGGTCCCTCAGCCAAAGACCATGAATAGGACACCATTAGTTGTGCAAATGTGGGCTTCTTAACTTTTCAAGATTGTTGTAAAGAATTTTTGCTATTTTTTGATGAAAGATAGAGATAGAGATAGAGATAGAGATAGAGATAGAGATATATAGAGAGAGCGCCCTGGATTGGTTGCCTCCCACAGGCACCCTGACCTGACCCAGGGATAGAACCTGGAAGCAGGTATGTGCCCTTGACCAGGCATCCCTTGACCCAGAATGGAGCCCTCAGCTCTCCCATGCGTGACCCGACACTCTCACCTACTGAGCCACATCAGCAGGGCTCCGTTTGTCTTTCAAGTGGAGCTTGTCATCCACTTATATTAATAGAAATTATCGCTAGTTTTCTGTGCTTGCCATTTTATGGTTTTCTGACTGTGGTAGAATCCTCTGTTCCTCTTTTATTTTCCTGCTGTCTTGTCCTGTGAGTGCCGCCTTATACCTGGTAGGCACTCGCCATCCAGGGGTCCCTCCCTCATGGGTTCTAGAAAGCCCTGCACTCAGGCCCCGTCCCTGGTGCATGTGTGTGTTCATGTGTGTGGGGGGGGAGGGGGCATGGCGTGCGGTGAGGTGCAGTCATTGATTAGTCCTTTGATGGACCAGCTAACGCACCTGGTGCCTGTCCTAGGGCCTGGGAGACCTCAGGACTTTCTGTGGTGCTACGTTTGTGTTCCTTTGTCTTATTCCTCCTGTACCTCCTTTAGACTTTTGGGGTGTGGTTTCCTGGACCCTTGACTTATGACAAATGACCAGCCTCTCCATACATTGGAGGTTGAAAATCCAGAAGAAAAGAACACACACACCCCCCACGACCCCGGAGCTGAGCCTCTACCTCTCCCCACACACATTCCCTCCTAGTTGTATTAAAGGACGCTTTCCAACTGGGAGAACAGAGAGCGTGGACAGGGCTTCTATACAGTTTGAGGTCAATTTGCAAATGAAACACCTTGACAAAGTCCTTTTTTTCACCTTTATTAATCAATTAATCAGGTTTTATGGCATCAGGTTGCCACGGATGGAAAGGACAAACACCTATGTAACCGGCAATGAGAAGCACCGAAAGAGTCCTTCAAATCCGCAAATTCTACCGATAAAAAAATACAAATGGGACAAACTCTTGTAACAGTTCAATGCTGAGAGATAGACTCAATTGCAATCAATGGAGAAAACCGAGCAAAGGAATCATAGGCTAAAATAACCCCCAAAGACGTGAT
>PVJC01041327.1:0-15392 GCA_004026665.1 Murina feae | reverse complement strand
ATGGTCTTTTCTCCAAAGGGATTTATAGTCTCATGGGGGTGATTGGTAGCTGAACCAGTGGGTACAGTGGAGCATAGTAGGTGCTACGAATTATTTCTAAGCTTTTGTAGTTTACTTAAGGTCGTGATGAAATTTTGTACTTCTCTGCATGTGTTTGAAGTCTCGAGCTGCTCTTACTTGCTTTATGTTAGTCTATTAGGTAGAGTGGTTCCTATTTAAGTTTAACAGAGTTTGGCTGCAGCAGTCTCTGAATACACCCTGTCTTCACTGTTGCCTACCAAAATTTCATGCTCCACCAGCACCCAAAATAGCATTTTTTAAACATAAATTTGCTAATGTTTTACTTATATGAGAACCTTTTAATGTTTTCCTATTGTTCAAAGGATATACAAAGACATTCTTAACATGGCCCCCCAACCATGAATAATTTGGCCCCTGCTTCTCCAGCCTCATTTTGCAATACTTGTCCTTCCTCACTTCCAATCCATCTCCATCTTCTTTAGTGTTCCTCATTTCTCTTGCCATTTCCACAGCAGGCCTTCACAGAGCTGCTCATTCATTCAGGACAGAGTTTTTTAGTACCTGATGTTTGTCAGGCCATGTTCTAAGTATTGGAGGTAAAGTAGTGATAAAAGTGACACAAATTCTCTGAGACTTTTGTTCTGGGCAGAGATGGACAAAAACTAATATTAAAATATATAATACATCAGATGGTGGTGTGTTGGAGAAAAATAAAGTAGGAAATGGGGCTAGGGTGTGTTGGGATTGTTGCACTTTATGCAGGGAGAAGGCTCAGTGAAAAGATGTTATTTGAGTGAGGACCTAAAGGAGATGAGGGAACAGATAGTATAGCTGTCTAGAAGAAACAAGTATAAAGGCCCTAGGGGGAAGTAGGCCTCCTTTGTGTAAGAAACAAAAAGAAGGCCACTGTGGCTAGGATGAAAGTGAGGAAAAGGAAATAGACCTGTATTCTCTCTGCCCTTTTTTAAAATTGCTGGTGCTTTTATTTTATATTGAGGTAGGATTGGTTAATAACATTATAAAATATACAGGTTTAAAATTCAATATCTATATGTACTGCAGTGTGGTCACTGCCGAAAGTCTAGTTTCCATCTGTTACCATACAGTTGACCCCCTATAACCATTTCACCCTCCCTCCACCCTTCTTCCCATCTGGTAACTACAAGGAGATACCACCTCACACCTGTTAGAATGGCTGTTATCAAAAAAGGACTAATAATAAATGCTGGAGAGGGAGGGTGTGGAGAAAATGGAACCCTTGTACACTGTTGGTGCAGGCACTATGGAAGTCACTATGGAGGTTCCACAAAAAAATTGAGACTAGAACTACTCTATGATCCAGTCAGTCCTCTTCTGAGTAATTATCTTAAGAATATGAAAATACTAATTCAAAGAGATACATGCACTCCTATGTTCATTGTAGCATTATTTACGGTAGCCAAGATATGGAAGCAACCTAAGTGTTCACTGAGGTATGAATGTATTAAAAATGGTGATATATATATATATATATATGTGTGTGTGTGTGTGTGTGTGTGTGTGTGTGTGCATATATATGTATACACACACACACACACATATATACTAGGGGCCCAGTGCACAAAAATTTGTGCACTCGGGAGGTCCCTCAGCCCGGCCTGTACCCTCTTGCAGTCTGAGACCCCTCTGGGGATGTCCACCTGCTGGAGTGCCTGGTCAGCCTGGGTGAGGGGCTGATGGCTGTTTGCAGGCTGGCCAACCCCCCAGTGTGGACCCTTACCCCTTTGAGGTGTGGCCAGCTTGGGTGACGGGCTGAGGGCCGTTTTCAGGCTGCCCACAGCCCTTCAAGTTTTGGGTCCCTACTGAGGTACCTGGCCACCTGAGTGAGGGGCTGATGGCTATTTGCAGGCTGGCCAAGCCCCCCAGTGGGGTCCCAGGAAGACTGGCTGGAAGCAAGTTTTTGGGGTTTATTTATCTTCTATAATTGATATTGTTCCTTTAAGCCGAGGCCTAGCAGATAACGAAGCCTCCTGTTGGCTTCAGCTCTGAGGCTTCTCTAATTGAAAGAATGTTGCCTTAGTTAGAGGCCCCACCGGCCTAGGCAGTTTCCTCCATTGCTGGTGCAACGGAAGCCTGCTGTTTGCTTCAGCTCTGAGGCTTCTATAATTAAAACAATGTTGCAAATATGTTGCCTGGAGCACAGAGAGGCCTAGCTGGCAGCAGACAGGTTACTCCTGGTGCAACGGAAGCTGCCTGTTTATTCTAGCTCTGTGACTGCCGGCCTCCATCTTGGCTGGGTTAATTTGCATACAGCTGCTCTGATTGGCTGGTGGGCGTGGCTTAGGCGTCCCATGGAAATGGTCAATTTTAATATTACTCTTTTATTAGATTAGATATATACACACAATTGAAAAATACTTAGTCATAAAATAATGAAATGTGGCCATTTGTGACAATATCTTAAAGCTACTATGCTAAGTGAAATATCTCAGACAGAAAAGGATAAAAACTATGATTTCACTCATGTGAATTACAATATAAGAAATAAACAAATAAATGAACAAACAAACCTAAAACAAACTGCCATTTTTAACTAGAGACTTTTACTTCTTTTTAAACTTAAACTGATCTTGTAGTGTGTATGTGTATATGTGTGTATGAATGTGTGTGTTAGTCTTCAGCAAAAGAATATACTACAGATTGCATAGAAGTTATTTACCAAAAACAACCCCCCAAAAATAAATTAATGTTTTTAAAAAATAGAAATTAGGTCAGTTGTTTTATGGGAAAGGATAAATAGCTTCCTTGTACATATTAAGACAGAATGAGCCTGTTAATATAAAAGCCAGCCCTTGGTCCCATTTTCATTTTTTTAAAATATGTTTTTATTGATATTAGAGACAGAGACAGAGAGAAACATCGCTTGGTTGCCTCCTGTACGTACCCTAACTGGGGATTGAACCTGCAACCCGGGCATGTGCCTGATTGGGAATCAAACCCTTAACCTTTCAGTGCATGGAATGATGTTCAATCAACTAAGCCACACTGACCAGGGCTCCATTTGCATTTTTGGTCTCATCTCCAACCTCCCCTCATCCTTCTCCTCCTGCTCCATCACTGCCACAGTGACCATCTCACAATCCTCTGGTACATCAGGCATGCTCCTGCCTCAGGCCTGCACATTCACTCTTTCCCAAATGTGCACATGGCCTTCCCCTTACATGAATGCTTAGGAGTCATCTTCTTCCTGATGTCTGCCCTGCACATCCTTTGCAGTTTTAACTCTGCCTCCTGTACTCTCATTCCATCTTCCATACTTTATTTCTTTCCCTTTTCCATAACAACTACCAACATCTAATATGCTATGTAATTTAGTTATTTGTGTTTATTGTTCATTCTTCCAGCTAGAATGCAGACATCATGAAGGATTCTATCTGTTTTGTTCACTGATGTCTCCCAACTGCCCAGCTAAGTGCTTGGAGCAGAGTAGGCAATCAATAAATATTTGTGGAATGAATAAATTAATGAATGAATTGTGTCAGTTGGCATTTGTCTCGTAGATGTGTGTGGGTTTTTGCTATTCTCTTAGGATTTGTCTTGGAATAGCATGATTTTGTTCAGGCAGTTACCAAGCCAACCGTGCTTGCAAGAACGTTTAAGCAGCAGAACTCTGTAAGTAGCAGTCTCTCCACTTAGCTGGTGATTCATCAGAGCGCCATCATTATTTCAGACCTTCAGCTGTCTAGCTGTTTCACCTAGTACCTTCACCCACACTATTGCACACTATTTTGTCCAGACCTGAGTTTGGCCTGGACAAAAGTTATCTCTGTCTTCCCCCAATTTTTCTGAGTGAATATTTAGAGGACCTATCTGAATGATGTTCAAGGACTAGAATCTGTAAATTAAAGATTTCTCCCATCTTAATATATGATTGTTGTGTTTATTATTTGACCTTTATTATAAATTTGGTTCCTTGACCCCAGATGTAATTTAATACCACTTAGTAGCTTTGTAACCCGGGACCAGCGACTACATAGCTCCAGGTCTGTTTGTTCACCTGTGCCATCCTACCACCTACCCCACCAGGTGATTGTGAATTTTGAATAAGATGGTCAAAGCCAAGTGCTTAGCCCATAGTGAGTTCTCAGTCATGTTGTCTCGATGATGACGCTGTTGCTACTGACGTTACCTGCTAATAGTGACACTGCTCGTAAAGGCTCTGGCTCCCAGTTGAAGCTGGTAAAGAACAGGTAACTGAGGAGATCCTGCTTCCTTTAACTGGGTGACAAGAATCCTGCTGAATCAGGAAGGAGCACCTACATGTACAGCTCTGTACAAGGCAGTGATGTTCTAAAGAGACCTAAGGACCAGAGCACGGTGATTGCAAACATATTGGCTAATATTCATAGTTGGTTTTCAAACACAGAAAGGCAGGTCCAGTGCTGGTACCTTGTCAGAGGAGCAGTGAGCGATGGAAGCAGTGGTTTGGGCGGTCAGTGGGAACAGGGCATGAACAGTGGGGACATCCCCGCTGAAATTCTACACTCGAACATGGATTTAGACACGGACAAAACTTGGAAGAAGATTATGTTTGGAAATAACACCCACTTTCAGATGTGATTATACAAACAAATGAAAGACCGAGGGGAGGAAATACTATAAATAGGCTTTAAGTATTATTGTGCTTGAAGGATGTACTGGCATGTTGGCATCGAGCCTGTGTAATTTCTGAGAATTTTCCTTTGGACTGTGGCTGTCTATAAAACGTCATGACCATGTGGAAAGGTTAAAATACATTATAGTGAGTATTAACCTATTTTTCTGTCCCCCCTCCCTCCCCCTTCTTTTAGACTTGGGAAGATCCCCACAGAAATGATAAGAGCACAGACTGCCGTGGAGATGATGATCCTGTTGATGTTTGTGAAATAGGCTCAAAGGTTGGTTGTGTATACTGTTATTCTAATGTGGTCTAGTTTACTCGTGCCATAAAATTTTAGTTCTCTTTGGAAGCCACTAGTTCTTCAGTTCTTCAAAGTTCCAGCCCATTGATCACTCTAGTATCAGTACCTTTTTGTATCTTTACTTCCTTCTCTTAAACTGGGATTGGTACACTATAGCCCAGTGGCAGGTCAAATCTAGCTCACCACCTGTTTTTATAAATTATACAGCTGCACCCCTTCATTTACGCATTGTCTGAGGAATGGCAGCAGAGACCACATAAGCTGCAAAGTCTAAAGTATTTACTGCAAGAGCTTTTACAGAAACATTTTGCTAAGTCCTGCCCTCGGCTTCCTTGCCCATTATCCACACAGGAAATTCAAAACCGATAAAAGCCACAGGCTCTTCTTGTGTGTGCCTGCTTCCAGGTTGCCAAGTCCTAGGGATAGCAAGGCCTACAGTGTCAAGGTTGCTGCTACTCACAGAATTCTGTGAGTCCTTGATCAAATCTTTTTTCTATTTTCTACTGCAGTTGCTAATAATTGTTATTTACTATAGACGTTCAACTCCTTGCACTTTGTTCTCATTCCCAGCACAATGTCTTGTCTTGAATCTTGTCGAGCTCAGAGAAACCAACAGTGAGAAAGAATTCCCTCACCTTTCCCTCTTAGCCTGCCAAACTACCGGTGCCTGCAGACATGGCTCCTCCCTTTCGTCTGGGACTGGGAGAGTTGCCTTTTCTTGTCCAAGTCCCATGCTTCTCTTCTTGCCTCTGAGTGACAGTATTTTTCTATCTTTATTTTGTTCTGTATTTATAACTTTACCTGTATTGTCTTCCTTCAGTATGTCTCCTATCTTCCTTCCTTTTGCATGAAGGCTTGTAAAGAGTTTCCCACTTAATCTTTAACCTATTTCAGAATTGTTTTCATTCTGCCATTATTTCAGTGAAACTGCTCTCACTAAGGTCCCAGTTAATTCTTAGCCAAATCCAAGAGGCCTATTTCATGTTGACTTAAGAAATGTCCAAATTTATATGAATTTTGAGTTTATTTGAGCCAAACTGATGACAATGGATTGAGAAAATGCTCCAGAGAATGGCAGTTGTAAACCTGTTTTATACATTACAATCAAAAGAGATGTGAAGGAGTTACATGAAATTCATTGATGATGGATAGATTAGGGAGGCAGGAGAAAGCAAAGCGAGGGGCTGGGGTAAATCTCCAGGATTGGATAAAAAGTAAAAGTGATAGACACATACTTCTTTTATATTGGGGGGTATAGTATAGTTAACAGTCAACAATTAACATGATCATAACAATGAGAAGTTCTGTGGTCTCTGCTTTGGTTCAGTGATTGTGCCCTGAAGGGTCTGGAAAAAAGAAATTACTCTGACATTCCAAAGGTTTGTTATTGCAGATGCAAAAAGACAATAGACGGCTTGTTTAAGGTAAATATAGACCTTTGTCAAGGAAGATACCAGCCTAGTACAAGAGACTACTCACCAAGACTTGATTTTACTTTGGAAGCTTTTACTTCAGACCATCCTGTGGAGTGACTTTAGGTCTCCGAGGTTGTCAGGCCTGCCCTGCGGGCCCCCCTGAGCTTGTCAGTTTTAATGTGTGGCCCCTTTTTTGTCCACATGTCTAACTTGTTACTATTAACCTTGTCTTTCTTCCTGAGACAGTCTCTTCACTTTACTTTGATTGTGTCGTAATCGCTTGGATAGTCTCTAATTCTGGTTCCTTATTGGTTTCTTTTGCAAGCTCCCTTTTTTCTGCCTATTCCTTAAGGATTGGTTAGCTTGAGGGTTGTGCCTCTGTCCCAACTAGGAGCTCCCTTGGCGGTCCCATCGCAAGGACTCTTAATTTTGCTCTCAAATTAGCATCTCTAGCTCAGACCTGTATAGTCAGCTGCCTGCTTCTGTCCTTGGATGTCTCCCACACATCTCACACTCACTCTGTCCAAACAGTTCATTCTTCCCTCCTCTCCTGCAACTCCTCTCAGGATCTTTAGTCCCCCAAATTGAGGAGTCATCCTTGCTCATTCTTTGCTGCTCATTCTTTGCTTTCCCTCATCCATTAGTCATGAAGTATCAATTCTGTATTCCAGATAGCCTTTAACTCTCCTTTTTTTCATTCTCACTGCAACTGGCTCTGTCAAGTCCCTATTTTTTCTCACTTAATTATTCCTGCTAGTGACCAGTTTCCACTCTGAGCCTTCTTTTCTTGCCATCATTTATCCCCGACGCCTCCTGCTATGTATGTGTGTGTGTGTGTGTGTGTATAAAATTTTTTTAACTGAACTTTAGACCACTTCACAACAGACATTCCCTTTTGCTTAAACCACATTCCTCTTTTTTTAAAATATATTTTATTGATTTTTTACAGAGAGGAAGTGAGAGGGATAGAGAGTTAGAAACATCGATGAGAGAGATACATTGATTAGCTGCCTCCTACACACCTCCTACTGGGGATGTGCCTGCAACCAAGGTACATGCCCTTGATGGGAATTGAACCTGGGACCCTTCAGTCTGTGGGCCGACGCTCTATCCACCGAGCCAAACCAGTCAGGGCTGCTTTGCTCTTCTTCAGTACCTTGCTTTCTTTCCTGGCACTCCTCGTTTGCAGGCCACACTCCGGCTGCACCCACCTTTCACTTCTTGTAGTGCAGTGGTTCTCAACCTTCTTAATGCCGCGACGCTTTAGTACAGATCCTCATGTTGTGGTGACCCCCAACCATAAAATTATTTTTATTGCTACTTCATAACTTTAATTTTGCTACTATTATGAATCATAATGTAAATATCTGATGTGCAGGATGTATTTAGGTGACCCCTGTGAAAGGGTCGTTCAACCCCCAAAGGGGTCATGACCTACAGGTTGCAAGCCGCTGCATAGTGCACCTGCTCTCCCTGATGTCCAGGCCTTCGCACAAACTATTCCCTCTACATATAATGGAACCTCTTTCCTTCACTTTGTTACTCCCCCACCCCTCACCAGCCCCTTTTTCTTTTTTTCACCTCCCCTGCTCATCCTTCATATCTCAGCTAAAATATCACTTTCTCTTAGAAGCTTCCTTTATTGCCCTCCACCCCCCAACTAAAAATACTTGGTCTTTGTTATGTACTCCCTTAGTACTAATTTTGAGGATGGGACTCAGTATAGCAGTGTATAGCTCAGCGCTTGGCAGGTAGCATACGCGTAAGTTAAATACCACACTGAACTATTACTTGAATTTTATTCTTCTAGTTAAGGTTAAATTAGTTATCTCTGGTAACTCCTATTGGCAATTTTAGTCTTCTAGATTATTGTTTAGGAAGCAGTTTCCTCTGATTCTTTTTCACGTTATTTACCATAATTACTTGTTTCTCTCATTTTCTTTTCTCTTCTTTTTCTTCATTCCTTTCGTATTCCTCCTCGTCCTCTTCATCCTTTCAGATTTCTTTCTTCTTTTGCTGCTTTTCCTTGTGTTCTTCCACTTCTTTTTTTTCTCTCTCCTCTTCTCCACATCCTCTCTGCCCCTTCTTTTTCTTCTCTCTCTGTCTTACTCCTTTCTTGCAAAAGAGATTTCCATCCAACTTGTATTTCTGGTTTTATGTACAGATAGGGACAAAGAGGATAGAGAGTGTGTGTGTGTGTGTGTGTGTGTGTGTGTGTGGCTATGGTTTCTGTCTCTCTCTAGCAGAACTATAGCAGATTGTTAGCTTTCTTTAAAAAGTAAGCTATAGTTTAGGAATTTATCTTTCGGACATTTTCCCCCCAAAGGGGTAATAAAGTGTGTCTAAAATTAATAGATTTAAAGGAAGGAAGAATGTAAGTATTTTAATGAGTATTTCCTATGTTTCAGACACTATGCTATGTACTTTAGTCCTATTTCCTGATAAGTGAAAGTTACTAAATTAACTAACATTACATTGATGGAATGTTTTATGTATTAGAAAACTCTTATTCTGAGGGCATAATCTCTGGGGCCATTCAGTTCAAGGCAAATGCAAATTATTATGTTAATTTAAATTCTTATGCAGATATTAATTGGGTGTTTAAAGATGAAGTAGAAGTATCTTATTTTCACTTAAAATTTTTAAATTTTATGTAAAAATGTGTATTGAGATTAGTAACTGAGAGAACTCATGAAAATGATTTGACTTAGTAACTTGTTATTGACAAAAGAAAAGAATCACTTTAAGAAAACTTGATATAGAAGTTTTTTAATAAACCTGCCAAAGTCACTAAATATGCAGAATAAAATTAAAGGTTTCAAATATACATGAGTAGTTTTTAATAAGTCATATGAAATCAATCTTGAAAGCATACTTTTACATTTTACATAGAAAGCTTAATGTATATAGGTATTTGATACATCATTACTGAAAAACACATTGACTCGTTATTTTATGTGGAAATGTATTGATTATAAATGGTCAAATGAATTTATGCTTCTGGTTTAATGTTGGCATTTTGGGTGGATAATTCTATTACAGGGGACTGTCCTGCAGCATCCCTGACCTCTTCCCACTAGGTGCTAGTAATACCTCCTCAGTTGATAGCCAAAAACATCTCCAGACATTGCCAGATGTCCTCTAGAGGACAAAATTGCCTATGGTTGAGAACCAGTTATCTAGTTTGTCACTTTGTTAAACAATGTAGCCAGCCTTTTTATTGGTGATTGTGTGATACTAGAGGCCGGATGCACGAAATTTGTGCAGAGGCCCGGCCCTTGCAGCCCCGGCTTAGTCCAGAAGGTCGTCCAGAAGGTCATCCACTGTTTGGCTGTACAGTTTAATTAGCATATTACACTTTTATTATTATAGATGATAATTTTGAACAGATCTTCTGGTTTGAGGTCTCCCAACAAGATGATAACCTTTGAGAACAGGGATCTTTTCTGTGTATATATGTAGTATCAAATATGGTGCTGGGTACTGAATAGAGTCTAAACATGTAAGAGTCTGGTTAATGTATTTGTGTATATTCCCCCCAAAATGAGATTTCAGTTCAATTTATGCAGTCTCACCAATCTGTTATGTAAACTAATTATAACTTCATACAGATTTATATTAAGACTAGGGACCCGGTGCACAAAATTTATGCACTCAGGCGGGGGGTCCCTCAGCCCAGCCTGTGCCCTCTCACAGTCTGGGACCCCTCAGGGGATGTCCATCTGCTGGTGTGCCTGGCCAGCCTGGGTGAGGGGCTGAGGGCTGTTTTCAGCCTGCGCACAGCTCCCATTGACCCAACGTCCCAGCGAGGTTGGCTGGAATCATGTTTCTGGGATTTATTTATCTTCTATAATTGAAACTTTGTTGCCTTGAGCGGAGCCCTAGTCAGGCAATGAAGCCTCCTGTTTACTTCAGCTCTGTGGCTTCTATAATTGAAACATTGTTGCCTTGAGCAGAAGCCCAGCCGGCCTAGGCAGGCAGTTTCCTCCATTGCTGGTACAGTGGAAGCCTCCTGTTTGCTCTAGCTCTGTGGCTGCCAGCTGCCATCTTGGCTGGGTTAATTTGCATACAGCTGCTCTGATTGGCTGGTGGGCGTGGCTCAGGTGTAACAGAGTGAGTGTCAATTTGCATATTACTCTTTTATTAGAGTCATTTTTAGATTTATTTTGCAAATGTTCTAAAAGGATTTATTTGACTTTATGGTTTAAGATCTAGTGTTTTTCTCTCAAATAATTTCAAAACACAAAAGTGACCTTCTTTTGCATACTTTGCTTTCCAAATGTAAAGCTGCATTTTGAATCATGAAGGAATTCTGAAACGTGTTCAAATTTCAGCTTGCAGTGAAATTCTATGGCTGCTTAAACCTTTAAAAAGAAAAGAATATAGGAAGAATGCATGCATATAAATGTGGCATAGACAATTTGACGAAACCACTGAAATAAATTTTTTTTTAGCATAAGAAACATCTGCTTAAACATCATGCTATTTCTTGGTTTCTCTTTAAACCTTTTAAAAACATTTTACTAAGACTGGTTTGTCTGTATCTTTAAAGTACTAATAGTTCTTTCATTGTCATCCATTACAGTCTTAAGGTTATAGTCTAATATGTTAAAAATTTACTTTTCAATAGTAACTGAAAAATGTGCTTTGCAAAAAAGGTACTGTGAAGCAATTTAAAAGGATTCTCAGGTCTCTTTTTACTCGCAAGCAGCAGAAGTCAGGATTATAGTATGTAATGATATACATGGGTTTATTTTCTGCTTAGTATGAGTTTCTAGGTTTAGTACATTAAATTTCAAAATCTATAAATAATTTCAATTTCTAAAAAGGGATCCAGATACTTAATTTTAATAGGCATTTCATAAACGGCTTTATGACTATTTTTACATTATTTTTAAATTATTAAACCTTTATTATATTTTAGTTTATAGTGCTTTTTATCTTTCATCGATTTTTATGAGATACTAGGGGCCTGGTGCACAAAAATTTGTGCACTTGGGAGGTCCCTCAGCCTGGCCTGTGCCCTCTCACAGTCTGGGACCCCTCTGGGGATGTCCACCTGCTGGTGTGCCTGGCCAGCCTGGCTGAGGGGCTGATGGCTGTTTGCAGGCTGGCCAAGCCCCCCAGTGGGGTCCCCCACCACATTGGGGTGTGGCCAGCCTGGGTGTGGGCCTGAGGGCTGTTTGCAGGCTTTCAGGCTGCTCACAGTCCCTTCAGGTTTTGGGTCCCTACTGGGGTACCTGGCCAGCCCAGGTGAGGGGCTGATGGCTGTTTGCAGGCTGGCCTAGCCCCCCAGTGGGGTCCCTCACCACATTGGGGTATGGCCAGCCTGGATGTGGGCCTGAGGGCCGTTTGCAGGCTTTCAGGCTGCCCACAGTCCCTTCAGGTTTTGGGTCCCTACTGGGGTACCTGGCCAGCCTGGGTGAGGGGCTGATGGCTGTCTGCAGGCTGGCCACAGTCTCTTCAGGGTTCAGGTCCCTACTGGGGTACCTGGCCAGCCTGGGTGAGGGGCTGATGGCTGTCTGCAGGCTGGCCAAGCCCCCCAGTGGGGTTCCTCACCCCATTGGGGTGTGGCCAGCGTAGATGATGGACTGAGGGGCACTTTCAGGCTGCCTACAGCTCCCATTGACCCAATATCCCAGTAAGGCTGGCTGGAAGCAGGTTCCTGGTAATTGATACATTGTTCCTTTAAGCCGAGCCTAGGCAGGTAACGAATCCTTGTTTCTGCTTCAGGTCGTGGTTTCTATAATTGATACACTGTTCCTTTAAGTGGGGCCTAGGCAGGTAACGAAGATCGCAGACAGAACTGCTGTTTGTTTCAGTTCCTGAGGCTTCTAGGATTGATACTTTGTTGCAAATATGATGTTGACTGGAGCGGGGAGAAGGCCAGCCAGGCTGCAAACAGTTTCACTCCTGCTGCAACGGACGCTGCCTGTTTACTCAGCTCCATGAGTGCCGGCCTCCATGTTGGCTGGGTTAATTTGCATACAGCCGCTCTGATTGACTGGTGTGCGTGGCTTAGGCATCCCAAAGAAACGGTCAATTTCAATATTACGCTTTTATTAGATAAGATGAGTAAACTTCTCTATAGCTTTGCAAATGCTCAGTTTCTTTTCTCTTTAAAGGTTCTTTCTCGTGGAGAGGTTATTTGTGTGAAGATCCTTGGGATTTTGGCTCTTATTGATCAGGGTGAAACAGATTGGAAATTAATTGCTATCAATGTGAATGATCCAGAAGCCTCAAAGTTTCATGGTAAGTCTATAACTTTGCAGAAACAGACATAAATCAGGAATTTTTAGAATTTAAAAAGGACTTATGTAACACGCATTTAGGTATTTGGGAGTTAAATTTATATTTTTTGTTTTTTATTTATTCTCCATTGAATTTAAAGAGCATTGAACTGTGATTGTGTCTGAGTTGTATTATATTGCTAGGAGGAACAAGAGAGAAAAAAAAGATGTAAACAGATAAATGCTACTTCTCACTAAGAAAGTACATTCCGTGGGTTCCCTTCCTACTCTCTTCCTTTACTCCCTTCCTTTTTCTTTATTAAATCTCTCTTTTGTTCATTTGAGTAATGGGAAAAACTGTTTATCAAGGACACAAGTTGTTTCCACGCCTGGTTTTTGTTCTGTCCTGTGCAAATGAAGGGAAAGATAACTGCCCTCTGACAAAATTTTGATGTCCCAGAAATTTGAGTTTCAGAAATTGCTTGCTGTGATAAAGAACTGACTTTCTTTGGAGTCAGACTGCAGTTTAAGTTATGGCTGTGCTGCTTTCTGTCTGAGTGACTGGGTAGATCATTCAACCTTTCCGAATTTCAGTTTGCTCATCTGTGGAGATAAATGCACCTACTTGTGAGGTCGTTAACAGAGTTGGTTTACTTAAAACATCTGGCTGTCACATACAAGGGTTTATTATGTGCCACTATTATTATTCTTTGACCACTTTTTTCCTCTATTTTTCTAGCCTTTTTGCTTTCAGTTTCATCCTCATTTAAGATCCTGGTTTCTTTTAGACTTCACCTCTTACCTCAGCTAGAAAGTTTATTCTTTCTAATTTGACTGAAACTCAATATTTATATGTGTTAACTTCCCTTAACTTACGTGCATTTAAAACCTTTTTTTCACATATGGAACAGCGCAAAAAGAAATTTTATGTTATTCTTGCATATAATTGAGAAAGGAAAGGATCTATCTGATGGGTGATTTCATGTAACCTCAGGGTCAAGACTAAAGCATGGAACTACAGTTTAGCTAGTGTGCCTCAGTGGTTGAACATTGACCTGTGATCCAGGAGGTCATGGTTTGATTCCTGGTTGGAGCAAATGCCCAGATTTTGGGCTCGGTCCCTGGTAGGGGGCAGGTGATCAATGAATCTCTCTCATCACTGATGTTTCTATCTCTCTCTCTCCCTTCCTCTCTCTGAAACCAATGAAAACATAAAAACAAACAACAACAAAAACATGGAACTACACTTAAAATAGGAAACATGAGTCTATAAACCATATGTATCTCATCTGTCTCATTATTTTATCCTGATTTCTTTATTATATTTCTTATACTAGTACATGCATATATAAGAATAGTAAGTAAATGTCTAATTTAAAAATATTTTAATACATTAACTACTCCTCAAATGAGAACTGATAATCAAATGGTGCAATGTCCTCCAAAACAAATCAGCTGTAAAGTGGCACACAGAAGTCATGAAAGACTACTAAAGGATGCTGCTTTAAATTGGAGATCTGAGAACCTGAACCAAACTAGTCTTTAGGTGGAATAAACTAGCCATTAGCATAGCACAGTTGGAGATGTGATTTAACATTTTTGTTTTGTTTTTTGTTAATCCTCACCAAGGATATTTTTCCATTGATTTTTAGAGAGAATGGGGGAGAGAGGGAAAGAGAGAGAGAGAGAGAGAAACAGGGGAGAGAGAGAAACACATCAATTGGTTGCCTCCTGCATGAGCCCAACCAGAGCCCAGGCTGGGAAGAGGCTGCAACCAACGTGCCCTCGACTGGAATCAAACCCGGGATCCTTTGATCCTCAGGCTGATGCTCTATCCACTGAGCCAACAGGGCTAACAACTTTTTGATTTTTTTTTTTTATTTCATAGAAGGGGGTGGGAGAAAGAGAAATATCAATGATGAGAGAGAATTATTAATCAGCTGCCTCCTGCAAGCTCCATACTGGGAATCAAACCATGACTTGCTGTTTCATAGGTCAACACTAAACCATTGAGCCACACCAGCTGAGTGATTTAATGTTTTAAACTCCCTAGCATGTGCCAAAGCATTGGTGCCTGTTCTAGTACATATTGTCATTTCATTTTTGTTAAATTTATAAGGGTAACATTGGTTAATAAGATCATACAAGTTTCCAGTGTACAGTTCTATGATACATATCTGTAAATTCCATTTTTTGCCCACCACCCAAAGTCAGATCTTCTTCCGTCACCATCTATTTGATGCCTTTTACCTTTGGTGCTCAAAGGATTTAAATAACTTGTCCAAGTTGTAAATCTAGTAAGTAGGAAAATGATGATTTGAACTCATTTCTGTTTGATTATGAAGTCCATTGTATAATAATACTATACAGAGCAATTCATACATGACTGTAGTCATTTGTAGTATTTCTAACTAGTGGTATTGAAATCAGATTACATAGGCTAAGTACCTTACTCCTTCAGTGCCCTAAGGCCTAGAATGAAAGATTTGAGCTCTCTTTCACTTAACTCCTGTTTGTAGCCAGAGTGGAGATGACTGCATTTAGCCATTATCTAAATTCTTTTTGTGTATTCTTGTACAAAAAGACAAGAAGAAATACTGAAGCTTATTTAGTTTGAGATGAAAACTGGAATAAGTAAAACAAGTTATTGTTTTGAAAGGAAAAGACTCTTTTTTATTCTAATAAAAGGCAACACATGTATTATCTTAATCATGAAAAATACAATTCTTCATACGTTTTTAAAATCCTAAAATTAAAAGATGAGAATTATTGGCATATTTTGCTCT
>PVJC01041326.1:0-15386 GCA_004026665.1 Murina feae | reverse complement strand
TGTTTACCTATGCCGCCATCTTGGTTCCACAGATCACAAATAATCTTAATCACGGAAAATTTCCTTCTTAGAGATCCCTTTTTATTTTACATGATTTCCTATTTTGTTCAAACCAATGACCCTCACCAACTGCTTTCTCTTCGCTCCATCCTATTCACGCCAACAAAAACTGAGGTAAAAATTCGATCCCTTTAAGACATTGTGCAGCAAACACAGTAACTCTTTTATCCTCCCAGCATTGCCTACAAACACAGCCTGAACAGGCTCAAGCTACTACTGAAGGATATGAGCAACCCAGGATCATTGTGCTGGTAATCATAAAGACTAGACCCAAATAGTCTAAAATATCATTAAAAGGGAGAATAATAGAGTGGGAGGAGAGAAGGTTAGAAGAAAAAAAGAAGTATATGTTTGAAAAGATAAATGAAGTTAAATCAGAAATACTCGAAAGAAAAAAATAATAAATGTGGGAAATGGACAGATCCAAATTAGTGTTAGCATACTAAAACAGAATGGATTATTTTCATTGTTTCATGCAAGAGATGTTTACTGAGCTGTTACTCTATGCCTAGAATTGTGAGTAACTGAAAACTACAGTGGTGAAGAAAAGTGAGTACATAAGCAAGTGCTATGCTTGGGGGACATTTGGTGCAGGCATGAAGGGGCCACTGATGGAATAGCATATGCAAAGGCTCAGAGGCAAGAAAAAGCATTGCTTCCTGAGAAACAGAAGGAGGGTCTGAAAATTGGATGAAGAGTTCAAGGGGTCTATGATTCAATGAGAGACAAGATTAGAGAGAAAGTAGGAGCCAGATCACTCAAGACTTCAGAAATGATTTTAAAAGATCATTCTTTATCTCAAGGGTAATGGGAAGTCAGAAAGGTTTTAAACACGGGAGTGGAAATCAAACTTATGTTACAGAAACATCTGGCTCTGGGTGAAGGACAGACTAGGGAAGACACAAGACTGAGGACTGAGCTTTCAGTTAACAGGCCTCTGTAATAACCCAGGAAGAGATGACGGTGGACCAGAGCCCAGCATCACGATGTTCTTCAATAAAAGGACTACATTTCAGAACAACCAGAAGTGCATCCTGCTCCAGTAAACTTCTTTTTCTTAGATGCTTGTATCCAGAGCTCTTCTACAACCAGGGCAACCACATCGAGAAGAATTTATTTTCCTTTGAGGACCTCTATATTGAGAACTTGCCAACTATCTTATGATACTGAAGCAACCTTTTCATACTGAAATTTCAGTTAGTCAATCATTTCTCACCCAAGTTTTTTCACCTCCCGACTTAATACATTTCTGGACTAGATGACCATAAAAACAGTTAAAGAACTCTAGACCTAGGGACTATAGATCTGTACCAAATAAATGTCTCAAAACCTTTGTGTAGGAAAAAACATTAAGTGCTACCAGAAACTGAACTCAGCTACTTCATACTATAGAAGGAGAAAACTAAGAGAGTGACAAAACCAACATCATGGAAATAAAGGATATGACATTACAAAACCCATTTAGTTAATTTCCTCCAATCTTATCACCGTCACCTTAATGTAGATTTTCAAGATGTAGCCTACACATGATTTCTTCTTTAACTCCGTCTTCCTTGTCCCCAGGTGGCATGTCAAGTTATAATAACATATATTAACTCAGCTTTCATTAATATTCACATAGCCAAAGTCCTCTACAACAGAGTGAGTGGGAGGGTGGCTTATTGTAGGGCTGCACTGATGATTTATGTATTTTATGGTAATGCAACATTTGCTAACAATTGAGGTTACAAGATTTCTGCCCTCTCTTCACTGTTTGCTGGGATGGCAAAAGCAGTTGATGTTTGAAAAAAGCTAAAGTGATGCATCCATCTTATATAAAAACTTTGAAATTTTAACCCTGCTATTTCTGGCTTCTGGAAATGCTTGCTGGCTTAATTAATAAGGAAAATAAGACTACTCCCATTTCAGAGAGGCCATTCAACCTTCTCCAGATGAAGTTATCAGTACTGGCGACAGGTCAAGCCTTTGGTTGAGGTTTCAAAGCCCTAGCACATAGGGCCCTTTAAGAACTTGCAAAGGGAACCGGAAAAAACCATATTTGGGAGACAAAGAAGGTCAAATCATATAAATACAGGAAATTTGTTGTGTAATTTCACCCAGAATTTGAGAAACATTTTCCTCTGGGCCCGCGCGTAATAAATGTAACTCCATCTCTCTAAGCGTTGCTTGGTTCTTCTCCGGTTTTTCTGTAACAAAAGGACTCTGAATAAACACGGAAAGAAAAAGTTCTACTGAAATAAATGTCCTCTAGTCCACCACTTGAATTTTTTCTAATACAGGAAGCCTAGTTTATGTTCTGCAACTATATACTTTGAAATGTGGTAGGCAGACAAACATGAGCAAAGCAAGGACGATAGGCCAGGTACAGAAGGCCACCAGGGCGGAAAGCCCCAAGGGCTTGGAAACAGACAAAACTGGGAAAACAAGGACCTCGCCCCCAGGGTAACCTTTCCTTCCCTAGAATATTGCTGGGCATGCAGTTAAGATCCCTTGACCTTTCATATTGGTAGTCTAGCGGTTCGGACCCTCCCCTGACCTTTCCTTCCCTGGCATGTCGCTAGTCACGTGGAGGACCCCCTTAGAGGAGGAACAAGGGGTTGAAGAGTGGCCTGATGTGATGCTCATGCACAACTACTCCCTTAAGCATTAACCCTTAGGGGTAACATTTGGCCTCAGTTGTGTTTCAGCTCCAAGCCTCCCAAAAAACAATAAAACCGGACAAGTGACACCATGGCTGACAGCAGGACTAGCTGCATTGATTAATGCCCCCCCCCTCCTGCCCCCAACACACACACACACACACACACCACCGCCTGGCATCAACCTATCAGTGGAAACCATGACCATGAAAGGACACACCTGGAAAGTTGATGAATATTCTATTGAGATCGTCCCCTGGGACCTCCCCTAAAATCTCTACCCTTAAAAACCCTTAGGATGGAAGACCCATCATGCTCTCTCCCTCCCAGCACACTCCTGCCTTTTCCCTCTTTCTCTGGTACCCCCTTCACCACACCCCCTCGGGGCATTGCCTTTACCTTCCTCTCTTTCTCTTAAGCTCCAAGAGCCCTTCTTTTGCCTCTGTAACTTGCTTTCTGAACTCAGTTCTTCTACAGCTCACTTCTACCTCTGTGATTTTTTAAATAAACTTTTGTTTATAGTTTTGTTTATAGTCTTTCTTCGTCAGAACTCAAGACCTGAGGTTGCTGAACCAAGCTCTACACTGATCCCTATCTATGGCTGTTTTCACTGCCACCAACAGAAAGAGATTATTTAGCTACTTCTTTTGCTGTGACATGACGTGAAAAAAAGTGTCAATATAACTGGGAATTATTACAGACACCGAGGTGCCTTTTTGTTGTTGTTTTGCCATTTGCTTTATTCATACGGTAGCATATCATGAACAGTCCTCCAGATCAAACATGCTAGATCTAGTTCATTTTTCAAAAATAGATTTTATTTTTTTAGAGTTTTAGGTTCACAGTAATAGTGAGCAGAAGTTTTAGAAATTTCCCATTGGCATATCATTTTCCTAGAGTAGCACTTAGAATTAGATTATCCATTCAAAAACAAACACAATTATTCATACCACGTGAGTAAACTTATGACAAGGTGGGTGAGTCACTCTTTATTAACACTACTCTCATTTTGCAAATAAAAGGGAAATCTTATAAAAGGCCCCAGGTCTAATATGCGTTAAGATGTCCTATGTTCCTCTACTGGCGAGTGAGGTAGGGCATCAGATTACTAAATTGAAGCTGGAGCATCATTTTTTTATTCTTTATACTGCACATCTATCACCAAGTTCTGCTAATTTTAATTCCAAAACAAATGTCTCAGAGCAGACCTCTCTTTCCCGTCCATGTTAACAATGCCTTATTTCAGGCCCTTGCCATCAGTCATCCAGACTGCCACTCAGCCTCTTCACAAAAACCGCCACTGTCCTCAGACCTCACCCTTGAAATCCCACTGAAGCCAGAGGGAGCTATAGGAAATACTGATCTGACCACTTCCTGTCCCACTTCAAACCCTTCAGTGCCCAACAAGATGTGGCGAGGGCCAGATGTGGCTAGCTGCCTATTTTTGTAAGGTCCATGAGGTAAAAATGGTTTTTATACATAAACTAGAGGCCCAGTGCATGAAATTCGTGCATAGATAGGGTCCCTAGGCCTGGCCAGCTATCAGGGCCAATCAGGTTCCCTGCCCCCCTGCCTCCCCGCCTACTCCTTCCCTCGCTCCCTCAGTGTCCTGCCACCATTGCTGGCTGCCCGCCATGTTCCACACCTCCCCCCCCTTGTTGTTAGCACACATCATAGCGAGCGATTGAACTTCTGGTCTCCTGGTAGAACTCCCGAGGGGACAATTTGCATATTAGCCTTTTATATATATGTAGATGACTTTTTTAAAAAGCGAAAGAATAGTTCATGAGAATTATCGGGAATTCAAATTTGAGTGTCTATAAACAAAGTTTTATTGAAACACACCAACACCTAGTTATTTACACACTGCCTAAGCCTGTTTTTGCATTGCAATGGTGGTATTCAGAAGTTCTAATGGAGACCACATGGCCTGCAAAGCCTGAACTATTTATTTTTGGCCCTTAAAAAAAATCTGCCAACCCCTGCCCTACAGAATAATTTTTTTGGGGGGGAAGGTGGGTACATTTCAAGGTACCCCAGGTCATCCAGAAACAGGCCCCACCTAATCCCCCATACTACCCTCAGGGCCCCAGACACTGTCCACACTTTCCCATTCCTTCATTTCCACTTCTCATCTCTGTAGGAAATGCCTTTCTACAACTTTACCTTCATGTTGATGATTCCTATTCATCCTTTAAAAGTCCTAGTTAAGGTTTATTTGAGAATCTGCTCCAGACTCACCAAACCCTCCCCAAACTGGGTGAGAGGCCTCTCCTCTCCATCCCCATGCAGTCTATGCTGACACTGCCCTTCCTTTATTTGCATTTCTGTCAGCATTCCTTATAGGCTGACTATGTGGGCCAACAGGGTGATCAGACCCTGATCCTGAGGAGCTTTCAGCTTTAGGTATTAAATGGATACCAAGTGTAATTTAAAAATGGGAGAAGTGCCTTACAGGAGAGCACCACAGGAGAGCATAATGGAGGGGTGGTCAGGGAAGGCCTTGTGAGGAGGTGTCACAGGAGCTCAGGCCTGAAGGATACACAGGACCCAGCCAGACAAAGAGGCACAGGCAGGGCTGCAAATGCTGAGGTAAGAATGGCCTGGCGGTGCTTCTGCCTGAAGATGGGTGGTCCACACCACACACTGGCCACTGCTGCATAGTATCTGGTATGCTCTGTGGGGCCCTCAGGAATAGAGGTTCTCATTTTTTTAAATTAATTTTTATGGCCGTAAGGCCTAGCCTGGTACTTAGAGACAGCATGTATCAATAAAAGTGTGTCAAATAAATGAATGCCAGAGTGAAAATAACTATCTCCTAATACTGCACTGTCCAATATGGAAAACACTGGCCACATAAATTTAAGTTTACATTAATTAAAATAAATGACATCAGAAGTGGAGCGCCTCAGTCACAGGAGCACTTTTCCAGCGCTCAGCAGCTGCTTGTGGTGGTGGCTCCGCATTGGACAGCACAGATTTCCCTCACCGCAGGAAGTCCTACTGGCCACTCAGATCATGTATTACAAGACTCAGCTCAGAATCTGAGAAAGGAAAACCAGAGTAGCAGAACAGTTCAAAGAACTCCCAAGGATCTGAGCCCTCAAGGATTTGACCTTCACTTGAAGTCCTTGCAGTGACTTAACAGGCTCTGTGAGATCTCTACCCCCAACCAAATAGCTCTCTGTCTGTCCTCATTTCTTACTCCTCTCCCTCCCAGGAAATCGAAATGACTGTTTCCTTGTTTGGCACAGGACACCTATCCATGCAGCTTCCTCACTTCTTTCAGTTGCTGCTTAAATGTCACCTCCTGAATGAGTCCTACACTGACCACTAACTAATTTTACTGGAAATTTTAGCATCCAGCTAAAAGTAGAGTGAACAGTATAAGGAAATCCTTTGGACTGATAAACAACTTTCACATACCAACCTTCTATCCTTTTTGCTTAATCTATTCTCCCTACTCAATTTTCCTTCCTCAGACCCTCCTACTTCCTCCCTTTTCTTTTCTTTTTTTTCTGGAATAATTTGAAGCAAATCCTAGTTATTATATTCAGCCACATTATTTCCCCATAAATATTTCAGTTTATAACAGATAAAGACTTTTAAAAAACATACCCAAAATGACATCATACCCAATATATATAACAACCTCTTTATATCCCCTCATATCCAGCAAGCATTCGATTTTCTCAGATTATCTAAAAACAAATTTTTATAATTCTGACCATCCTACCTAAAATGTCGATCCAGCCCCACCATGCACTGCCAATATCCTGCTCTACTTTTTCTTTTCTGCATGACATATCAATTCTGGCATGATTGTAATTTATGTCTTTATTAACTGTCTATGACTACCAGAATGTAAGCTTTAAGAGAGCTCTTTTGTCTCTTTTTTCTTCTTTATTTAGGAATCCCAAGCATACAGAACAGTGTTTGGCACACAGTAGGCACTCAAATGTATGTGTTGAATGACTCACTAAAACTAACAGGTATTTCTGGATATCATCTGGTACGTGACCTAAATACCTCTGGGGGTTTAGTTGTTGGTGGTGTTCCATTTACTTCTTATTCATTACTGTCTTAAATTGATACTATCAAAATTTCTTTGAAAAGCAATAATCTATTCAGATAACAAATTAATTAGAATAAGAAAATCTTTACTGATCATCTACTGTATGCTTAGTATGACAGGAAGTACTGTGGGAGATTAAAAAAAGAAGAAAATATGGCTCCTATTTTAAGGAGTTTACAGTTGTTGTTTTTTGGGGGTGGAGGGTTGGTAGGGATAGTTAGGCCCAACCCACGTGCCAGAGAACAAAAAGGATGAAACTGGGTAACAAAGAGCTTAAAAACATAGCTTAGAAGAGACTAACGAGGCCTGGAGTTTATTAACAAAAATAAATACAAAGAAAGTAAAAATATCTTAAAGTATCCTAGAGGTAGAGGTTAGGGTGATATTAAAATATTTAAACAGGGGTACCCATGGGCCATTCTGCCAAAGTGGAATGGCCACTGGCTATACAGGTCCATACAGTGTGGCTATGGGCCCTAATTATGGCTTCCTGAGTTCACTGGGGAGAGCTGAGGCTGGAAGAATGGGTAGCATGGGAAGATGAATCTTGATGGACAACCCAGCATCTTCTGATCGTCTTCTTCCATTTGAGTATGTTCCCACATTTGGCCTAAGGCAGAAGCTAGAAACTTATCTTCCCAGCCTCTCTGGTAGCTAGGAAGAAGGAATGGACTTTGGCTCTGATAATCTGATGCCTTCATGCTGGATTCTGATTTGAAAGACAGCAACATGAAGAAGCAGTTGCTTTTTCTGACCAAAGGGGCCATGGAGAAGGCATCTGGTTGGGGATAGTGGTGCCAGCTGCCCTGTCTCAGTGCAGGAGGGTGGTGGAGTATCCCTGGCTCAGTCTCACCATTATGGCCTAGGCGTCATTCTGTCTGTGAGCCTCATCCTCCCAGAGTTCTATGAGCTACCTACAAGCTTCAATCAACATACTGAGGGGTAGCAGTGTTGCACTCCTCAGGTTCTGTGCTGTCCTGGCAAGGCACTATATGGCTAAGGACCATTTCCTTGAAATTGCACCCACCTGGTTCTCCTCCCACTCCCAGGCTTTCCTTTTCAGTATCTGTGATGGTTAACTTCATGCGTCAACATCATTGGGCCATGAGGTGTCCAGGTATTTGTCCAAACATTACTCTGGGCTTTTCTGTATGGGTGTTTTTGGATGAGATGAACGTTTAAAAAGGAAGACTGAGTAGAAGAGATTGGCCCTAATGGGGGTGGGTCTCCTCCAATCAGTTCAAGGCATGGGAAGAATAAAAAGCTGACCTTCCCCCGAATAAGAGAATTTCTCCTGCGCAGCAGCCTTGGAACTGGGATACTGGCTGCTTCTTGCTTTCAGAATCGAACTTAAGTTTCAGCTCTTCCTGGGTCTCAAGGCTGCTAGAGTTTGTACTGGAACTATACCACCAGCTCTCCCGAGATCCAGGCTGCTGGCTCACCCTGCAGGTCTTGGGACTTGTCAGCTTCTATAATCATAGAAGTCAATTCCCTATAATAAATCTTTTTCTATATATACATACATGCACCCTATTGGTTCTGTTTTTCTGGAGAACCATCACTAACAGTATCCATTAAGGGTTCCAATTTTGCCTCTCATAGTGGATGGACCCACGAGAGTTTACTCAGCTCTCTTCTCGTTACACACTCTTACTCAGCACATTATTTCATGATGAGGAATTCAGTCACTGCCAGTGGGAGAATCAAGAAGGAAGAAATAAGCCCTCAGGAATTCTTCCCGAGCCGTGATTTAGAGAGCCTTTGCACTTGGCAAACACAAAGCATTTGGCTCTGTGGGCACAAGCTACTCCATTCTAAGTACAAAGAACATCTGCTCTGTGGGTAGAGAACTAAACATTATCTTTTAGCCCAGCATTATCTTCTAGTCATTTCCTTTCTATCTGCCGCAGATGTATAACTAAAAGCAACAAGGCCATTTCTAATTGTTGGCTTGACAGAAGGTACCTCTAAGTAGCAAGTTGAGAGCAAACATAATGACAGAGCCACAAGTAAGGAATGACGGTACGTACGCCACAGGCGCCAGGAAGAACCCTCATGGGTACTGAACAAAATTGCCTGCAAATTCGGACAGGCCATGTGGAAGGCAGGCCTTTCCTTTCCTTCTTCCCTTCCCCTTTAAATAACTTGTACCTTCAGTTATTTTTCTACAATTAGCAGAATTCATTTATTTTATAACTTCTTATTCAGGCTCCAAAACCAACATTCTCAATATCTCTGTTGTAACCATGGGCTAATGGTACTACTGCAGCTCAGAGTGCCCCGTGCTCTTCATTGGGCACAGGATCTCTCCATGTGCTTTGAATAGCCAGTGTTTCTCAGTTTTCTACAAACTCTGGCTTCATCTTGGAAGGCCACGTGAAGTTGGTGGACTCCCGAGAGAGAGAGAGAGAGAGAGAGAGAGAGAGAGAGAGAGAGAGAGAGAGAAGGGAAGAGAAGGTTTTGGGCTCTGACTGTTTTTCATCCCCTTTATATTCCATTAAGTTGGCCTGTGTTCTGGGATTTTAGTTTTTCTTTCCTCTTGGTTTTCAGAGCGGTTGGTTTCCACAGCAACACACCTAGCTTGGAAGCCAGTGTTGCTGGGTGGCCATAGGGGCTCTGCAGAAAGAAAGGCCCTTTCTACCAGGTCAACACAAGTTTTTCTCCCAAGTTGCTGGAAACCCCGAGGCTGCCTGTGATTAGCTATATTTAACCCAAACACAGAGGAGTCACCTGGCTTTTCGTCGCTTAAGTAAAACAATAAAAAATTACTTGTTCATTTAAAACGTTTTCCAAATGGGAAGTTATTTTTGAAATGTTACCAGACCTTTGTGGTAAGAGATTTTGCCTCTTTACTTGCTACTTATATTTAACAATATCAGTATATTCACTGAATTTCCAGGACTTAATAGAGCAATTACAGGCATGTCTTAGGAATGCCCAGCGTGTTTGGTGGCAGCTATTTATTTTATAAATATAAAAGGGTTGCTTCATTTTGTATTCTGATGAGATTAGAATGCACTTTGTTACACCAGAGTATTCTTGTCATTTATTTTCTCCAGGATTATATAGTGCATATGTACCTTACATTGTTCAATTTTATTTTCTTTCAAAATTTGTAAATCATGCCTTTAAAGCAAATTACATATTTTCTTAAAAAGACATATATATTGCAAGGTGGGGCAGAAGTAGGTTTACAGCTGTTCATATGGAAAGTAACACAATAATACAAGAAAAAATTGTTTTGTGTACTCACAACTGTAAACCTACTTTTGCTCTACCCTGTATACATATACAGCATAGGGAATATAGTCAGTAATATTGTAACAATTATGTATGGTGCCAAGTAGGTATTGGAAATATCAGGGGGATCACTTTGTAAAGTATATAATTGTCTAACCATTCTGCTGTGCACTAGCAACTAATATAAAATAACTAGTGGCCCAGTGCACAAAATTCATGTACATTAAAAGGGAATTAATTACAGGAAATATTTTTTTTAAATCTTTATTGTTCAGATTATTATAGTTATTCCTCTTTTTTCCCCCTATAGCTCCCTTCCTCCTGGTTCCCACCCCAGCCTCTACCCTTACCCCCCTCACTGCCCTCCTCCATAGGTGTATGACTTTTGTCCAGTCTCTTCCCACACCCCCAACACCCCTTTCCCCCTGAGAATTGTCAGTCCAGTCCCTTTATATGCTCCTGATTCTATTCTAGTCACCACTTTATTCTGTTCATCACATTTTTAAAAATATATATTTTATTGATTTTTTACAGAGAGGAAGGGAGAGGGATAGAGAGTTAGAAACATCAATCTGCTGCCTCCTGCACATCTCTTACTGGGGATGTGCCTGCAACAAAGGTACATGCCCTTGACTGGAATCGAACCTGGGACCTTGCAATCCACAGGCTGACGTTCTATCTACAGAGCCAAACCAGGTAGGGCCATAACATTTTTTATTCACTTGATTTTTAGATTCAATTGTTGATAGCTATGTATTTGTTGTTCATAATTTTTATCTTTACTTTTTCTTCTTCTTCCTCTTCTTAAAGGATACCTTTCAGCATCCTATATAATAAAGAGGGAATATGCAAATTGACCATCACTCTGGTCAATTTGCACCCACAGCTGAGGCTCAGTTCCCATAAGGAGCCTTAAGGAGCAATCAGCAGGGACCTGAGGCTGCACACCCACTCACCTCCTGCATGGGGCTTGACAGGGGACCTCAGGTCGTGCCTTCCACCCACAGGGCTTGACAGGATACCTCAGGCTGCTCCCCCTGCCCTGGCACTAAGCCAGAGGAACTCAGACTGCACCCTCTTCCCTGGTGCCAGGCTGGGAGACTTCAGGCCATGACCCCCGCCCTGGCCTCATGCCAGGGGACTTGAGGCTGTGCCCCCCACACAGCGGGACTTGACGGGGGCCCTCAAGGTGTGCCCTCCGCCCTGTTGCTGGGCCAGGGGACCTCAGGCCATGCCCCCCACCCCAGCACCAGGTCAGGGGACCTCAGGCTGTGCCCTCTGCCCTGGCGCCAGGCTGAGGGATCACAGGCCACTCCCTCCACCCAGCAGGGCTTGATGGGGGACCTGAGGCTGTGCCCCCCTGCCCTGGCACCCAGGGGACCTGGGCTGCACCCCCCCCCACCTGGCAGGGCTTGGCAGGGTGGGACCAGCTGGGTCTGGATCTAGCCCAATGAAGGGGGGCCGTCCAGGTTTGGGTCTCGAGTGAGTTTGAGGTGCACATGGGTGGTTGAAGACTTGACTCTGGGTTCCATGGTGCACCTCAGACTCTGACAGGAGGAAGATTTTCATATATGTTTTACTAATTTTCTTTAATCTCTGACACTTCTATTATAGAGCAAGGGCAAATAGCAATATTAAAATATTTCCTCTAACTAATCCCCTTTTAATGTGTATGAAGTTCGTGCACTGGGCCACTAGTTTCATGTAATACTGGTTGGGTGGTGATGAACTCCTTTAGCTTTTTCTTATCTGTGAAGCTCTTTATCTGACCTTCAATTCTTAATGATAGCTTTGCTGGGTAAAGTAATCTTGGTTGTAGGTTCTTGCTATTTATCACTTTGGATATTTCTTGCCACTCCCTTCTGGCCTGCATGGTTTCTGTTGAGATATCAGCTGACAGTCATATGGGTACCCCCTTGTAGGTAACTAACTGCTTTTCTCTTGCTGCTTTTAAGACTCTCTTTGTCTTTTGCCCTTAGCATTTTAATTATGATGTGTCTTGGTGTGGTCCTCTTTGGATTCCTTTTGTTTGGGATTCTCTGTGCTTCCTGGACTTGGAAGTCTATTTCTTTCACCAGGTAGGGTAAGTTTTCTGTCATTATTTCTTCAAATAGGTTTTTAATATCTTGCTCTCTCTCTTCCTCTGGCACCCCTATAATTCTGATGTTGGTACGCTTGAAGTTGTCCCAGAGGCTCCTTACACTATCTTCATATTTTTGGATTCTTTTTGCTTTTCCAGTTGGGTGTTTTTTGCTTCCTCATATTTCAAATGTTTGACTTGATTCTTGCGATCCTCTAGTCTGCTGTTGGATCTCTGTATATTATTCTTCTTTATTTATTTCTAGCTGGTCTTTTTTCATATCCTCAAGGGTCTCACTAAATTTATTGATGGTTTCTAGAAAATTCTTGAAAAACCTTATAACTGTGGTTTTGAACTCTACATCCAGTAGTTTGCTTTCCTCCATTTCTGTCATTTGTGATCTGTTTCTTTGTCTCCACATTTTGGCTGCTTCCTGCATTGATAGAGTGGCTTTCTGTGCTAGGTGTCCTATAGGGCCCAGTGGCTCAGCCTCCCCAATTACCTGAGGTGGACACTCTTGATACACCCCTTTGCCTTGTGCAGTTTTGTTGTAGCTAAGTCTTGATTGTTGTTGGTATCACTGGAAGGAAATGACCTCCAGGCCACTTGGCTGTGAGAATCAGCTGTGTCTACAGTGGGAGAACTTCTGTGCTGGAGACACCCTTATGGGGCAAGACTTGCTTCAGTGGGGCTTTGGTGCTCACTGAGTCTGCCCCTGAGTATGTCCCTTATGGATTTGAGGAGTTGTAATCTGGATGGTCCCACTCTGACCACTGGGTACACTGGCTCTTGGATCTCTAAGAAGGTGCTAATTTAGCCTCTTCCTGAGGATACCCAGCAGGAGCTACAGAGAGATCTGCAGATACCTCTTCTTTGTTTGGGGTTTGGAGGTGCCCAGATGAGGCCCAGCTGTGAAGCAATGCAAGCTGCTATGGGGCCTTGGACCTTCTTTTGGGTGTTCTGGGTCTCTCTGACCCAGCTACAGTTTGCTAGGTAATTTTAGATTGCAAAGGGCCAGGCCTTTTATATGCAAAAAGCTCTGCCTGCAGCTTGAGTGGGGTGGGGTCTCGGGGAATCAACAGGGTGGAGCAAACAGCTATGGCTGATCCTCAGCCCTGCCCTAAGAGCCCCTGGGTTTTAGTGTCCCGCAGTAATCGCTGCAAGCACCTCTGAGAGAAAGCCGCTCTGGAGTTCCTCCTGATGCCAGATAGTCCAGTTTCTCCCCATATGAGTCTGGATCCCCAGAAACTCGCCTGGAACTGAAGTTCAGAGCTGTCGGGAGCTTGTGACACCCTCTGGATTGAAAAAGACAACCACATCCTCAGTTGCCAGCCCTTTCCGCGTGCGCCACCATACCTCTGCACTTTACTTCCAAACCTCTTCTGAGTCTCAGTGTGCTTTTCTCTTTCCTTCTAGTTGTAGAATTTCCAGTCAGCCAGCCTTCCTGTGGTTCTGGTTGGTGTACGTTTTTTCTTTTCACTGTAGTTTTGAAGTGGCTGTGCGAGGCAGCAATTTCAGGTGTTTACCTATGCCACCATCTTGGTTTTCTCCTAGAGGAAATATTTTAATATTGCTATTTGCCCTTTCTCTATAATAGAAGTATCAAAGATGAAATTAGGAAAATGTGTGTGAAAATTTCCCTCCTGTCAGAGTCTGGGGCACACCATGGGAGCCAGAATCAAGTCCCCGCCCACCCGCATGCACCTCGAAATTGCGCAAGACACAGACCCAGCTGGCCCCATCCCTGTCAAGCCCTGCAGAGTGGGGGATGCAGCCTCAGGTCCCCCATCAAGCCCCGCTGGGGGGAGGTGCAGCCTTAAGTCCCCAGTTAAGCCCTGCCTGGAGGGGGGTGTGGCCTCAGATCCCTGGCCCCAGCATCAGGGCGAGGGGCACAGCCTCAGGTCCCCCGACTCCAGCGCATGGGCATGATGACCATTTGCACATTAGCTCTTTATTATGTAGGATAATGGTTATGAAAAAACCTGCTACAATGTGTACCTTTCAGGACTTTCTTGCACCCAGGTTTTAGCTGCACTAAAGCATCTGGCAATCTTGTGAGTTTAATTCTAAAAGTAAAATTCAGTTTGGTCTTCTGCAAAGATTGAGACTTCAGTTCTGTTACCAAGAAGAGCAGGAACAATGTCGACATACTTCTGAGGGACAAATGTGCTGGCACTAGTCCTTCCTCGTTCCACTGATGGTCTCCTTAGCTGCCATTCTCTGCTTAGGCTCCTATGCTCTTGATTGTAACCATCTGCCCTAGAGTCCCTCCGTTAATCTGAAGTCACAAGAGCTGACAGAATTCCCACCATGCGGGGTTTTCCTTATCATTGTGACCCTCATTTCAGCAGAGGATTAGGACCCCAGTCCTCCCATTTGAAGTCCTCCACACTTGAAAGCATGTAGGAGAGGAGTTTGCTGCCACAGCCCCGGGGGAAATTAGAATCCCATTTTGTGTCTTTTGTGTTTTTACAGTCTCTGGCACCTGACTCATCCTCTGACGGCTGCATGGTCCACTTGAGAGTTACAACTGCCCTTTGGAACAAGGAGGAGAGGTCTGTGCGGGCACCCAGTGCTGTTCATGTGAGCACTCCTGCTGGCTGGCCCACCCTCTGCAGGGTTTGGGCTTTGTGCTTATCCCCTGTGTTGTCCTGCTAAGCTCTGCACACCACACATTCTCTCAACCCCCACACATAAACCTCTGTCTTGGCAGTGGTGCCAGGATATCTCTGAGCCATCAATCAGTGGATTCCTACCCTTTCCCATAAGAAATCTGTATGAGGAGTAAATTGCTAGTCATCCCTATAACAATACTTTCTAACCAACTTCACCGAATTGCCAAGAATACTGCAAGACACAGTAAACATCCACAGAAGTACAGCAATCACAGAAGCTATGACATATACAGATAGAATACACAATGTATACATGTATAGCATGTATTACACTGACGTTCCATCTTTTAAGTGACAGAATGCCTTCTTCCCCTCACTTTAAATATTCCGTCATGAAAACAGAAAATGTGATTCTTGAATAACAAACCGCCTTGACTTTCTGGCTAAGGATCTTGTTAAGTCTATTCATTCACCAATTAAATTAAATGGCAGAAGTCGTTCTCTGCCCAGCTGGTATGGCTCGGTGGTTGAGTGTTGACCTATGACCCAGGTGGTCATGGTTTGATTCCTGGTCAGGGCACATGCCCTGTGTGTGGAGGCAGCAGGTTTGTGCAGGAGGTAGCCGATTCTCTCTCCCTCTCCATTCTTCTCTGAAATCAATTAAAAAAATTTTTTTA
>PVJC01041325.1:0-15076 GCA_004026665.1 Murina feae | reverse complement strand
GCTTTTATAGAGTAGATGTACTTATATTTTCTGAAATTGGTAATTGGCAGCTTGTCTCCATTTTTTTTCTTTGACCATATTGGCTAGAAGTTTATAAATTTTATTTATATTTTCAAAGAACCAACTTGTAGTTTCATTATGAACTTAGTATCACTTAGAAAATTGAACTGAATACTCATATCAAGTATAAATGTAAACACCTACTTAAAAGCAGTGATTGTAAGATTGAATTGAAAAAGCCAGACCCTATTATATGTTGTCTAAAAAAGCCCTCAAATCTATAATAAAAGTGTAATGTGCTAATTAGACCACACGTCCTTCTGGACAAAGCTGGGGCTGTGGGGGAAGACCAGGTCTCAAATGCCAGAGGGAAGCCAGGGCCAGCACCAAGAGGAAGGAAGGCATACTACTCTTGCACGAATTTTGTGCATCTGGCCTCTAGAATGCATATAAGTTCCCTGGTTAATCACTACTGCAAAACCTCCACCCCAGCCTTCCCTCTGAAACTCATTAGTCTGTTCCATGGTTCTGTATCTCTGGATCTATTTTGTTCATTGGTTTATTTTATTCATTAGATTCCACATATAAGTGAGAGCATGTGATATTTGTCTTTCTCTGATTTGCTTATTTCACTTAGCATAATACTTTCAAGGTCCTTCTATGTCATTTCAAAGGGTAAGAGATCCTTCTTTACTCCAGCTGCATATTGTTTTATTATGTAAATGCACTACAACTTTTTTTATCCACTCACCTACTAATGAGCAATTGGGCTATTTCCAGATCTTAGCTATTATAAATTGCACTGTTATTCTATCTCTGTAAAAATATTAACTGTTTCTCAGTTTAAAGATGAACAATCAATTCTTCTATACCAGCATATGAGTACTACTAACTTGAGAAATAATTATTCTACCATACTATGAGTTAATTCATTTAATGATGTATTAAATATTCTGAATTCAGCACTGGTGGCATTAGTATCATCCAACAAGAAAAAAATGTCCAAAGTAATGGACACTGTTTTAAAAAATCATATAATTTATCACATTCATTACCATTTATTTCTAGGAAACTCATTTATTTAACAATTAAAGACTGCATTCTGTCCCTGCATTAATTTGTAAGAACAAAATAATTTGAATGTATACATTAAAAATTTTTAGGTTTCAGCTTATAAATTGTCACTCATATTTTTTTACCACAGAAAATTAGTAATTAACTTAGCAATGCTGTCAGAAAAGAGGTGGGTCTCCATTGTACACAAAGTGGTGCTGAACATACATTAAATACAAGGAATATTGGACATTTTTCAAGCTGACCCACAGTAAAATACACTTACTTGTTTCAGAAAAAAAAGATGTTAAGGGATTCAAGACAATAAATATTGCATCTGTATTTTTTTAATCATTTTGTGGGCAAAAATATACAGCTTTCACCACAATACCGAGATTGTAAATGCACGTTAACCTATAGAGTCCACCCACAAAAATTGGGTATAAGACATCATATCCTTTATTAAGGCATGACAAATCAAATATTGATAACAGAAACCTTATTACTTTTTACAGTAAATTAAAGTGTTTTAAAACCAAAAGATACAAACTTATGAAAGATTTATTAAGTGCACAGAAGGCAATTTAATTCAGTCCAAAATGTTTTAATGGGTACTACTTGTTTGCTTTTTTCCTTTCTTTTCAGAGGCAATCATTTCACAAAGGAAAACTTCAGGTTTGAAGACACTTTGCTTTCTGACAGTATTGAATGAAAATTTTCTTTGTTTGGTTTGTATGCATATACCTATAAAAAGAAGATTATATCGCTACACTTGATTACATATTATTCACACATCATCATTACACCACTGGTGAAACAAGTCTTATTCAAAAATAATGCTTTAGAATGCATCTGACAACAAAAGAATAATCTGTTGTTTCCCTCTCTGTCATCTTTGCTTAAGAAACCTTGATTGTGCCTAGATTCTAAGTTCATTGATTTATTTCAATACGTTCAATTACAGGTATGTGTGACAAGTTTTATCAGAGCCATTTTCTTTATATTCAATCAGGAACAAAGAGTAAAATTTATACATATGTATCATACAAATTACCCAAAATGATTAAGAAAATAGAACTTAAAATTATTATTGTACAAAGCTTCTCCCTTGTTAGTTAACTTTATGTGCTCAGTTCTTTTAAAAATCTGTGATTTTGTGGCATTTCATTTAAAGTGGATTTTGAGTCATCAGACTTAGTACATTGGAAATAGTCATCAAAATCTGTCATATAAATAATTATAAGGTACAGAAAAAGAATATTTAGAGAGTACAGAATACAATCATTTGAAGGAAAGAACATCTTTTAGCTGACTTTATGAACTCATAAGAACTAGGAAATCTCCAGGGTATCAGAATGTTGAGTGATAAAAATGACATATTCACTACACTGCCTAAGGCTTTTCCTGATTTTGGTCAAGTGACTTATAAAACTCATAATTAAATACAAACTTACTTAAAACAAATGATAAAGTAAATTATGCTCCTAACTATTTCAACGAGGTCATCAAAAAGATATTTTTAAAAAATGAAACCAGGTCTCACCTCTGGAGAATATTGCTCATTCAGACTAATTCCAGTTCTGTCATCACCATCTGTTTAACATTATCCTCCAATCAGTAGGGGGTTACTATGATAAAAATTTGCCTAATATTTTTATCTTCTTCTCTAGAATCTTCTGGTAGTAATTAAAGCCTTTCTTGAAGTTGATACAATTTTAAAAGATTTATACTTGTAATTTATCTCCAAATTAAACTATTAGTCTAATTTCTTTTTCACAAAGCCTATTTATTATTACACAGAAATTCTTTCCATTGAATTTAATTATAATTGAGTACAATGAAATAATTTTGTTTTATTATACACAAACTGTTGCACATTTTATTTTCTAGTTTTCTTTTGTTCATGCTAAATCTAATTCTTAAATTAAATATATAGTTTATAAAATATCTCACTTATAAATATTTTAAGGTACGTATAATAATGTTTTTAAAGAAATATTCAAAATTTTACATCTTGGAGATTTATCTTTCCAAATTTCTATCCTAAATACTGCTTGTTGTAAAGTCTTAACTTTCAGTTTATTCCTCTCACCCCCTTTATAAAGCCATATACCTTTTAGTTTTCTTGATATTACCTCTATACAATTAGCTATTTTTATCTGTCTGTGTTAAATTCATTCATTATAAATAAAAATCTTTGCATAAAGCATTAACATAGAAAAAGATTTTAAAACTTTGTCAGCTTTTCTGATAAAGATGATTCAAAGTTTTCATTTTCATACATCTACAACTTTTGAAAAAAAGAAAGTTAAGATTTTAATTGTAGCATTTTTAAAAACTTAATGTGAAAGCTCAGTGAAAATTAATTATGTTCTAATTGGGCATGCAAAAAATATAACAACCTGTTAGTGACAAAAAAGTTTAACTTTGAGAAATCGAAGTACACATTATATTCTTTTTCTCTATTTTCCATTAAATAAGAAGCAAACAGAGGCTTTGTTACCTGCCTAGGCCTCGGCTTAAAGGAACAGTATCAATTATAGAAGATAAATAAACCCCAGAAACCTGCTTCCAGCCAGCCTTGCTGGGACATTGGGTCAATGGGAGCTGTGGGCAGCCTGAAAGCCTGAAAACAGCCCTCAACCCCGCACCCAATGGGGTGAAGGTCCACACTGGGGGATCTTAGCCAGCCTGCAAACAGCCATCAGCCCCTCACCTAGGCTGACCAGGCATGCCAGCAGGTGGACATCACTTGAGGGGTCCCAGACTTTGAGAGGGCACCGGCCGGGCTGAGGGACCTTCTGAGTGCACAAATTTTGTGCACCAGGCCCCTAGTGTAATATATTCCTTAGTGAGAAAGTGAATATTATTCTATGCAATTTGGGGTGATTATTCTTCTTGTAACATGTATCAATTCTATATTCTTGATTTATTGTTTCCCATAAAAATTATCAATACAATTCTCACTATATATGCATTTCTATAGACTAACTGAAATAAATTTGACTCATGAAAATTTATTAAAAATATGGGTAAAGATTAATAAAGAACATTGAGGATGTCTACAGTAATAGATAAAAAAATCTCACAAAGAATAATCTTCATTGACTCTATGCTGTGCTTCAAAAATTAATGTTAACATTTCTGGAATGTAAACTTGTACATTAAAACATTTTGGACTCTATACTATATGAAAATATTAAAAACTATTTTGTGTTCATTGAATTTAAATGTCAAATACTAAATGTGGTAATGATACAAATTAAAAACAACAAATCGTATGGTATTTTTTTCTGAGAAAATATATTTGAGAAATAACCAAGAAATAAAATGTATAGGTAATGAATGTAAAAACAAACAAAATTAATAATGGAACTCCCATTTGACTCAGTAATCCCACTTCTGGGAGTATATCCTAAGAATCCTGAAACACCAACAAAAAAAATGTATATACCCCTATATTCATAGCAGCACAATTTACAGTAGCTAAGATCAGGAAACAGCCTAAGTATACATCAGCAGATGAGTGGAAAAAAAGTTATGGTACATCTACACAATGAAACACTATCTAATCTAATAAAAGAGTAATATGCTAATTGTGTCACTTCGCTACATCCCCAGCCACAGCCACCAGCCAATCAGAGTGACTATATGCAAATTACCCAAACAAGATTGCGGATGGCAGCCACAGAGCTAGAGCAAACAGGAGGTTTGGTTGCCCTGATGATGGAGGAAGCTAAGCTTCCCATCTGCCTAGGCCAGCTTTTGGCCTCCACTCAAGACAACAAAGTTTCAATTATAGAAGATAAATTCCAGATACCTGCTTCCAGCAAGCCTCGCTGGGAGCTTGGGTTGCTGGGGGCTATAGCCAGCCTGCAACAGCCATCAGCCCCTCACCCAGGATGGCCTCACCCTCAAGAGGTGAGGGTTCCTGCTAGGGGGGGCTTGGCCAGTTTGCAAACAGCCATCAGCCCCTCACCCAGGCTGGCCAGGCACCCCAGTGCGACCCCAACCCTGATCAGGGACACTCTCAGGGCAAACCATCCGGTCCCTACCCATGCACCAGGCTTCTATCTTATATAATAAAAGGGTAATATACAAATTGACCCTAACAGCAGAACCACTGGGAATGACTGGTCACTATGACACACACTGACTACCAGGGGGCAGACGCTCAATACAGGAGCTGCCCGTGGTGGTCAGTGCACTGCCATAGGGGGAGCTCTGCTCAGCCACAAGCCAGGCTGACACCTGCCAGAACAGCGGTGGTGGTGGGAGCCTCTCCTGCCTCCTCAGCAGTGCTAAGGATGTCTGACTGCAGCTTAGGTCTGCTCCCTGCTGGCAACTGAACTGCCAGAGGCATGTCTGACTGCCAGCTTAGGCCTGATTGCCGAGGAGCGGGCCTAAGCCAGCAGGTGGATCTTCCCCGAAGGGTCCCAGACTTTGAGAAGGCACAGGTAGGGCTGAAGGACCCTCCTGAGTGCACAAATTTTTGTGCACTGGGCCTCTAGTGTGGTTATAAAAAAGAAGAATCTCTTACCTTTTGCAACAGCATAGGTGGCCCTGGAGATTATTATACCAAGCAAAAGAAGCCAGTCAGAGAAAAACAAATATCTCATGACCTCACTTATATGTGGAATCTAATGAACAAAATGAACTGATGAACAAAGTAGATTCGGAGATATAGAAGTATGGAACTGAATGATGAATTTCAGACGGAAGGCAGAAGTGTGATGTGGGGTGATGAACCAGGGAAACTTATATGCATACTAGAGGCCCAGTGCACCCTAGTGGCTGCAAGGTTCCAACTCGGTACTCCCTCCCTTCCCCCAGCTGGCCCTGGCCCCTGTCAAACCCCCAGACAACTCCTGGTTGATGGGGACAATTTAAATACTACACTTTTATTGTATAGGATATACATAGCCCACGAACACAGACAATAATGTGGCAAAGGCCTAGTGTGGGGCTGGGGCTGGATGCAGAGAGGCCAAAGGGGGGAAAATGTGACATCTACAATACCATCAACAATAAAAATAAATTAAGAAGTAGAGCTTAGGATGGACACGAAATTGCGGTGGAATAGATGGACCTGTCCCAAGCCTTGTCCCAGAGCAAATAGAATGAGCAGCTGAAACAAATAACATCCAACCCAAATTGACAAAAGACTCAGCTGGGAGACATTTTGCAGCCAGGAAGGACAGAGGACCCCTGGCAAAAGGTAAAATCAATGATTTTGGGCAGGGGAGTCTGCCAGACCTCTGAGCCCAGAGGGAATCCATATGGCATCGGCACTGAGCCACATCCCTTGGGACAGGCACAGTGTCTGACTATGGAAAGGAGTTCTGCAGGACTGTGGGACAGCAGGGGATTCTAGATCTGGGTCCATAGTCAGGGAAGGCTGAAGAGAAATGCTGGCAGGAGATGAGCATGCAGAGGCACAGCCTTTCCCCTCTCTGTGGCCTATGCCTTTCTTGATTGAACCTAGTTCCTAGGAGCTTTCAGATACAGACACTTACCGGTGGATGAGGTGCGGGAGAAGGTGTGAATTTGTGGAATCTGGGGAAAGAAGGGGTCCAGGAGAAGTGGAAAGCAAGTCTGGTGCTGAGTCATACCTGAGCCTGGGATCTGAGCAGCCATTTTGTCCTGAAGAGATAGCCCCTTCCTCCAGTATCCAGGCAACCAATACAGCCACACTCAGATTATACCCTGAACGGTACAAAAGAAAAAAACGCCTAAATAGTCCCTGAGAGTCCAAAGGGACTTGCCTAAAGAGAGACCTTCAGTCCCAGCAATAGGAACCTGAGAAGCAGTACAGTACAGAAGACTGGGATCTTAAGCCAGCCAAAGGAATTACACTTTACTTTTTCATTTTTATTTTATTATCCTTTTTTCCTTTTTTTGTTTTTTTTTTGTTTGTTGCTTTATTTTCTATTTCTTTTCACATTATTTTCCATCACTATTTTATTTTATTTTATTTGCTATTTTTTATTTTTATACCATTTTTAAAATCAATTTTTTTGTAAATTTATTATTACTATTTTCTTCTTGTTCTCTTTCTTCTTATTCACCCATCCTCTTTCTATTTCCTCTATACTGAACTCAGGTCCTCCCCATGTTCATACAATTCTTAACCTTATTTTTTTGTATATAAATTCAGCCTCTACAGATTCTGCCCCCACCCTGTTATCCTGTTTGCTGGGTGTTTGGTGTTTATATATATATTTTTTTAAATCTATTGGTTCTGTGGTCTTTTCTATATATATATATATATATATATATATATATATATATATATATATATATATATAGTACGTTTTCTTTTTCTTTTCTATCTTATCTTTTTCTCTCTCTTTGATACCATTTGTGCTCTTTTCTCTCCCCTAATTCTCTTTTCTAAGTTAGTCACTTATACTGGGGTTATTGGTGTCATGAGTATATTTGTGCTTTGTTCCCTTTGTGTTTTGCCTTGTCGAGGTGAATTTTATCCTGTCTGGCCAGGTGCTAGAGAGTGAGCCACTTAACCAGATTCCTGGAGGGAAAACTCCATCCACAAATGGGTCAATAACACCCAACTACAGAGGCAGGAAGAAGGTGGCAGTGAGGGAGAGAGCATGAGTGAGTGAGGGAGCAAAAGAGGAGTCTGTCGTCATGTGGTGTGTGTGTGTGTGTGTGTGTGTGTGTGTGTGTGTGTGTGTGTGTTTGTTAGAGTGAGGCACAGTTAGATCCTGCAGGAACTTTGAGGGAAGGCTAACAGGGCTCATCTAACTAGGAAGCCTCTGCTAACATTGTAAACAGTACCCAGAGGCTGGCTCATCCTCAGAAGCCTAGCTTTTTTGAAGGACAGAGCTGCTGTGACTGGGGGCCCAGTCTCACCTCCACCCAGGGTGTCCTCAGATAACACCTGGGACTCTACAGCCACCCCTGCCAGGGACCTGCTACCTCAGCTGTGATCCCATGGTCAACAGTTCTCTAGCCACTCTGGGCGCAGGTTCCTGTGAGTTCTGAAGCATGCTCCCCTCTGACTAGCCCAATGCTTTAGTCCAGGGCATTGCAACCACGTGAGCAGCAGCCCCACGAGTGGCCTGCCCCATGCCTAAGAGTAGTAGCCTCACATGGCCTGCCCTTGTTTAAAGAGCAGCAGCTCTGTGACTGGCTCGCTTCCCCTTCTCAGGAGCAGCAACCACACAAGCAGCCCACTCCATCCGAGGAGCAGCAGCCACATAAGAAGCCTGCCCATGACTGAGGAGTGGCAGCCCCACACAGCTTGCCCCCCAACCAAGGAGCAGCAGTTGTGTGCAGCCCACACCCTACACCTGTCTGAGGAGCAGCACCTGTGCAAGTTGTGTGCAGCCCACACCCTACACCTGTCTGAGGAGCAGCACCTGCCCCCATTCGAGCAGCAGCAGCTAAATGAGCAGCCTGCCTCCATCTGAGGAGCAGCAGCTGTGTGAGCAGCCTGCCTCTGTATGCGGAACAGCACCATTATGAGCAGCCCACCCTGGTTTGAGAAGTGGCAGCTTTGCACAGTCTGCACTGGTCTGAGGAGCAGCAGCCACACACAACCAGCACCTGTCTAGTGAACAGCAGCTGGGTGAGTGGCTTGCCCCCATCTGAGGAGCAGCAGCCGCATGTGCAGCTCACTTCCACCCAAGGAGAAGCAGTCACATAAGCAACCTGTCCCCTGTTAAAGGAGCAGCAGCCATGCAAGCAGATTACCCTCGTATGAGGAGCAGCAGACACACATGCAGCTCAGTCCCACTCAAGGAGCAGCAGCTGCCTGAGCAGCTAACCCTGGTCAGATGAGCAGCAGTCACATGAGAATAACACCCATGTTCAAGGAGTGGCAGCCCTGGGCAGCCTGCACTGCTCTGAGAAGCAGCAGCCATATGCAGCCTGCACCTGTCCAATGAGCAGCAGCTGGGTTAGCATCCCGCCCCTGTCCAAGGAGCAGCAGCTGCACGAACAGCCTTCACCCATATGAGGAGCAGCAGCCCTGCAAGCAACCTGCGCCTGTCCAAAAAGCGGTAACCTCATGATCAGCTGCCCCATCTGAGGAACAGCAGCAGCCTGCAGCCAGCCCCAATCCAAGGAGCAGCAGCCATGTGACCAGTGCACCCCCATCTGAGGAGCAGCAGTGACATGAACAGTCTGCTCCTGTCCAAGGAGCAGCAGCCGTACTCAGCCTACCCCATCCAAGGATCAGCAGCCTTGTGATTAGTCCAACCCTGTCCAAGGAACACCAGCTGTGTGAACAGCCTCCTCCACCAGCCAGAGGAGTCACCACTGATGCAAACAGCACCCACCAGAGGAGCCACTGTCAGCTGAGGAGTAGCTACTTCTGTGACTGTCCAAAGAGCAACCACAGCTCGAGGAGATAATGCCACCCAAGGAGCAACTCCTGCATGACTCAACATCTAGATCAGTTGGTGAGATCAAAATAGGTAGACAAAGAAACCCTCAAAGGAAAGAAAAGGAGAAATTGTCAGAAAAGCAGCTAAATGAAACAGAAGCATTCAATATGTCAGAAAAATAATTCAGAATAAGAATACAGTTCATAAACCGGATGGATGAAAAAAATCTTGTGTAAGAATCAAGAAGAAATGGATGAAAAAAATCAATAACTTATGTAAGAATCAAGAAAAAATGAAGAGTGATATAGCTGCAATAAAATACACCATAGAAAGTTTCAACAGTAGACTAGAAGAAGCAGAGGACCAAATTAGCAAATTAGAAGACAGGGAAGCAAAACACACCCAAACTGAAATGCAACTGGAGAAAAAAAATTAAAAGACAGGAGGAAAGCCTAAGGGAGCTATAGGACAATATGAAACAAAGCAAAATATGAATAATAGGTGTGCCAGAACAACAGGAAGAGGAACAAGGCTTAGAAAACCTATTTGAAGAAATAATGTCAGAAAATTTCCCTGAGGTAGGGAAGAAAAAAGTCACACAAGCACAGAGTCCAAAACAAAATGAACCCAAAAAGACTTACACCAAGACACATCATAATTAGAATGGCAAATGTTCAGGTCAAAGAGAGAATCTTAAAGGCTGCAAGAGAGAGACAGAAAGTCACATACAAGGGATCTCCCATTAGATTATCAAATGATTTCTCAACAGAAACAATCAGGCCAGAAAAGAATGAAAGAAAATTTAAAAAGTGATGCAAAGCAAGGAATTGAATCCAAGAATACTTTCTCCAGCAAGGCTGTCATTCAAAATTGAAGGGGAAATAACGAGCTTCACAGAAAAAAAAAAAAAAGGCTAAGGAAGTTTATCACCACCAAGCCAGCAATGCAAGAAATGCTAATGGGACTGCTGTAAAAAGAAGAAAGAAAATGCTAAGAAAGGAAACAGGCACAAAAAATAAAATGGCTACAAACAAGTACCTTTCAATAATAACTTTAAATGTTAACAAACTAATGCTCCAATCATAACATTGAGTGGTTGAAGGGATAAAAAATTATGACTCATATATATGCTGTCTACAAGAGACCCACATCAGAATAGGGGACTCACACAGACTGAAAGTGAAGGAATGGAAAAATATCTTTCAGGCAAATGGAAATGAAAACAAAGCTGATGTAACAATACTTATCTGACAAAATAGTCCTTAAAGTGAAGGCATAACAAGAGATAAAGAAGGCCACTTCATAATACTAAAGGGATCAATACAATAAGAGGATATAACTCTGATAAACATGTATGCACCCAATACAGGAGCACCCAAATACATAAAAAACACTCCTGGAAGATATCAAGGAAGACATCAACAGCAACACAATCATAGTTAGGGACTTTAATGTACCACTAACATCACTTGATAAGTTCTCTAGACAAAAAATCAGCAAAGAAACAGCAATCTTAAATGACTCACTAGATTAAATGGACTTAATTGACATCTTCAGAACATTTCACCCCAAGCCACAGAATATACGTTCTCAATTGCACATGGGACATTTTCAAAAATAGACCACATATTGGGTCACAAGCAAAGTCTCCCCAAATTCAAGAATATTGAAATCATATCAAGCATTTTCTCAGACCACAGTGGCATAATATTAGAAATAAACTACAATGAAAATCCAAAAAATTCAAACACTTTGAAGCTGAAAAGCATGCTATTAAGCAATGATTGCATTACCAAAGAGATCAAAGAAGAAATTAAAAACATTCTGGGAACTAATGACAATAAAAACACAACAATTCAAAAATCTATGGAACACAATGAAAGCAGTTCTAAGAGGGAAGTTTATAGCTCTACAGGTCTACCAAAAAAAAAGAAAGAAAGAAAGAAAGAAAGAAAGAAAGAAAGAAAGAAAGAAAGAAAGAAAGAAAAGAAAAAATGGTAGTAAATCCTCTAACCCTACAACTCAAAGAATTAGAAAGAGAGCAACAACAAGAAAAGCCCAGAGTGAGCGGAAGGAAGGAGATAATAAAGATCAGAGCAGAAATGAATGATATAGAGACCAAAAAAACTGTACAAAAGATCAATGAAACCAAGAGCTGTTTCTTTGAAAAGATAAACAAGATTGATGAACCTCTAGCCAGGCTCACCAAGAAGCAAAGAGAAAGGACCCAAATAAACAAAATCAGAAATGAAAGAGGTGAATAACAACAGACCCCAAGAAATACAAAGGATTGTTAAAAAAAAAATATATGGACAGCTCTATTCCAAAATACTAGACAAGGTGGAGGAAATGCACATATTCCTAGGAAAATACAACCTTCCAAAATTCAATCAGGAAGAATTTAAAAACCTCAATAGACCAATAACTATAGGAGAAATTGAAGCAGTCATCAAAAAGCTTTCAACAAACAAAAGCCCGGGGCCAGATGGCTTCACAGGGGAGTTTTACCAAACATTCAAGGAAGAACCAAAACCTATCCTCCTCAAGACAATTCCAAAAAATTCAAGAGAAAGGAACACTTCCAAGCTCATTCTATGAAGCCAGCATCACTTTAATATCAAAATCAGATAAAGACAACACAATGAAAGAGAATTACAGGCCAATATCCCTCATGAACATAGATACCAAAATCCTCAACAAAATTCTAGCAAATCAAATCCAGCAGTACATCTGAAAGATCATACACCATGATCAAGTAGGATTTATCCCAGGAATACAAGGATGGTATGATATCTGCAAACCAATGAACATGATACATCACATAAACAAATTGAGAGATAAAAATCACATAGTCATATGAATTGATGCAGAAAAAAGCATTTGTAAAAATCCAACACCCTTTCTTAATAAAAATTCTCAGCAAGGTTGGAATAGAAGGATCACACCTCAACATAATAAAAGCCATATATGACAAACCCACAGCCAACATCATACTCAATGGGCAAAAACTAAAACCATTTCCTCTAAGAAAAGGAACAAGACAGGGATGCTCACTCTCGCCGCTTCTGTTCCACATAGTACTGAAGTATTAGCTATTGCGATTAGACAAGAAGAAGATATAAAAGGCATCCAAATTGAAAAAGAAGAAAAAGTGTCCTTATTTTCAGATGACATGATACTGTACATAGAAAATTCTAAAGACTCCATCAAAAAATTATTAGAATTAATAGATATATTTGGCAATGTAGCAGGGTACAAAATTAATGCCAAGAAATCTATGGCATTTCTATACATTTAAAGACACCAATAATAAAATTACAGAAAGAGAGACTAAAAAAAGCAATTCCACTTACCATTGCACCAAAAAAGTTAAGATGCCTAGGAATAATCTTAACTAAGGAAATAAAAGACCTATATGCAGAAAATTACAGGACACTGAAAATAGACAGAGGAAGATATAAACAGATGGAAAAACATACTGTGTTCATGGATTGGTAGAATCAACATCATCAAAACGTCCATACTACCCAAAGCAATCTATAAATTCAATGCACTTCCCATTAAAATACCAATGGCATAATCACAGACCTAGAACGAACTCCCCATCTTATTTCATCTGGAATAAATAGCTGCAGTGATCCTGAGAAAGAAGAACAAAGTAAGTGGGATCTCAATACCAGATATCAAGCTGTATTACAAAGCCACTGTTCTCAAAACAGCCTGTTACTGGCACAAGAACAGACATTTAGATCATTAGAATGAAATAGGGAACCCAGAAATCAACCCAAATGACTATGCTCAATTAATATTCGGCAAAGGAGTCATGAACATACAATGGAGCCAGGACATCCTCTTCAATAAATGGTGTTGTGAAAATTGGACAGATACATGCAAAAAAAAAAATGAAACTAGACCACCAACTTACACCATACACAAAAATAAACTCAAAATAGCTAAAGGACTTAAACATAAGACGGTAAACCATAAAAAATAGTAGAGGAATCCACAGGCAGCAAAATCTCAGACATGTGAAAGCAATTTCTTCACTGATACTGCTCCTAGGGCAAAGGGAAACTAAAGAGAAAATAAACAAACGGGATTACGTCAAAATATAAAGCTTTTACACAGCAAAAGAAACCATCAACAAAACAACAAAAAAGCTCACTGTAAGGGAGAACATATTTGCCAATGTTATCACAGATAAGGGTTTAATCCTCAACATTTACAGGGAACTCATACAACTTAACAAAAAGAAGATAAACAACTCAATCAAAAAAATGGGCAATGGACCTAAATAGATACTTATACAAAGAAGACAGAAGCAAGGCCAAGAGACATGAAAACATGTTCACAGTCACTAATCATCCGAGAGATGTAAATCAAAACAACAATGAGGTACCATCTCACACCTGTCAGAATGGATATCATCAACAAATTAACAAATGACAAGTGCTGACAAAGATGTGGAGACTAAGGAATCCTGGTGCACTGCTGGTGGGAATGCAGACTGGTGCAGCCACTGTGGAGAAAAGTATGGAGTTTCCTCAAAGAACTAAAAATGGAACTTACATTTGCCCTAGTGATCCCACTTCTAGGAATATATCCCAGGAAACAAGAAACACCAATTAGAAAGGATATATGCACCCCTATGTTCATACCAGTACAATTCACCATAGCTAAGATTTGGAAACAGCCTAAGCGCCCATCAGTAGATGAGTGAATTAAAAAATGGTGGTACATCTACATAATGGAATGCTACGCTGCAGTAAAGAAGGAGTTCTCACCATTTGCAACAGCATAGATCAAACTGGAAAGCATTATGCTAATTGGAATAAGCTAGTCAGAGAAAGATAAATATCACATGATCTCACTCATTAATGGAATATAATGAACAACATTAACTGATGAACAAAAACAGATCCAAAGACAGAGAAACATTGATTAGGCCGTTAAACCTCAGAGGGAAGGCAGGGGAGGGTGGGGATAAGGAGGAGAGATCAACCAAAGGACTTATATGCATGCATATAGGCCTAACCAATGGACACAGACAACAGGGGTGTGAGGGCATGAGTGGGGGGATAAGGGTATAATGTGGGGATAAGGACACATATATAATAACTTAATCAATAAAGAAATTTTAAAAATTAATGACAATAAAATATAAATACATTAAGAAATTAATAATAAAATAAATACACCAGACATTAAAAATTATTTAATCCTCACCTGAGGACATTTTTTTCATTGATTTCTAAGGAAAGTAGAATGGAGGGAGGAAGGGAAGAGAAAGAGAGAGACATCAAGTGAGAGAGACACATGGACTGGCTGCTTTCTACGTATACCCCCATTAGGACCAGAGATCCTGCAAAGGATGTACTTACCCTTAACTGGACACTGAACCCGTGACAGTTTGTATGACTCTCTAACCACTAAGCAACCCGGCCAGGGCTAAAGTTGTATTCTTATTCCAATGATCCAGATGAGAAAATTGAGTCACAGAGAAATGAAATAACTCAAGTAATGAACATATTCTGAATTATATCTTTTAAATTATAGAACAGTACTTAGCATCCAGGTAACATGTATACAGAAACTGTTCTCTTAATTTAATCAGTATTTTAGGCTTCATTATAAACAACATGGCAAAGGTAAAATTTATTTAGTGATTTTTA
>PVJC01041324.1:0-15390 GCA_004026665.1 Murina feae | reverse complement strand
CAATATAAATCAAATTAGGCGGAACAATAGTGTCCTTAGCTTCCCTGTGTCGCTTTTATGTGCTTGCAGAGGCTCAGGAAAGTCAGGGGAGAGTCTGGGAATGAGGCAGAAGCTGTCTAGACAGAATCACTAAGAGGAGTCAGGAACCCAGCTTCCACAGGTTTGTCTGTCTGTCCTAAAAGGAAGAGTAAGGGAAGTACCATCTTAGAGGATTGTTCATCTTTATCATTGGAACTGAGCCCAGCACTTGGAAATACAATGGGCACTTGGTAAATAGAATTCCATAATCCATTGTCTCCACGTCTATTATAATCCCCAAATGTCTGAAAACAAAGAATTTCTAATAACTTCTGTGGCAGCAAAACCTAGATCCCACTCAGGGAATTGCATAACATAAGTATATGCACCACTTTACCTTTTTAGGGTTCAAAAATCCTCACTTTCTAAATAGGTCCAGCTCTGTGGTTTTGGCTAACGGGTTGTGGCCATGTGTTTGAGTGAACGTGAATGTCTCTGTGCTTGGCTCTGCTCTAAGCAATTATATATGTTCGGTCATTTATTCGTTATAAAAACTGTATGAGGTTCTATTAGCTTTGATTTACAAATGAGGAAGTAAGGCACAGAGAAGTTGAGAACTTGCCCAGGACCATAGGTAATAAAGTTGGGACCCCATCCCATACCCTAGAGCAGTGGTTCTCAACCTTCCTCATGCTGCAACCCTTTAATACAGTAGTTCCTCATGTGGTGACCCCCAACCATAAAATTATTTTCATTGCTGCTTCTTAACTCATTTTGCTACTGTTATGAATTGTAATGTAAATATCTGATATGCAGGATGTATTTAGGCGGCCCCTGTGAAAGGGTCATTCGACCCCCAAAGGGGTCGCAACCCACAGTTTTAGAATCACTGCCCTAGAGCCTGCATTGCTGTAGTGAAGAGTGAATACACATAGGACACAACCAGTAAACAACTTCTCTTTGGAAGATACATTGCCAGCCCTGGCCGATGTGGCTCAGTTGGAGTGTTGTCCTATATACCAAAAGGTGGCGGGTTCGATTCTCCATCAGGGCACACACCTGGGTTGTGTGTTAAATTCCTGGTTACACAGTGTATGGGAAGCAGCCAATCGATGTCTGTCTGTCTGTCTGTCTGTCTCTCTCTCTCTCTCTCTCTCTCTCTCTCTTCTTTGTCTCTCTCCTTCCCTCTCTAAAATTAATAAAAAGTAAGTCCTCTGGTGAGGAAAAAAGGGGATACACTGCCAGCTAGATAAATGCATCATAAACCATTATGCTAATTCATTTGGTTTTGTCCACCGTAGGTCACTTCAAAGAGTTCAATAAAGTTATGAAAAAGTTTTGACAGTAAAAGTTCTAACAATAGTTCATGTTTATGTGCATGCTAAGCAAGAGTCTTAATTGCTTTTTGTGAATTCCTAGAAACACACCTCTCAGGCAAGCCATCTTTATCAGCTGCATTTGCAAATCTGAGCAATGACAGTTAAATAATCTCCAAGGTCACTTGGAGGATGTGACTGAGGAAGCTGGTGCTCTAGCACACTTTCCCCAACCTCTCGCTCAAGGGATCTATAAAATGCACGTTTGCGTGGTTTTTCCACAGTCCTTACCTAGGTGCCTTATGTGCCACAGTGGGTTGATGGTGGAGTATTTCCCATGAAATACTATCAGCATTGGGGAGGTGGCCACCTCTCCCCCCAGGGAACTGCTATAGAGATTCTCCCTAAGAAAATGAATAGAAAAGAAATATTTTAAGCCTGGAGCCCCACACATTCAGATAAAGAGAATCTAATCCTTTTAAAAGATGCAGGACAGTCTCTCACTATATAATAAGACCATAATCTTGTACTTTCCTCCAACCTTGTATTTTGAACATTGTTAAACCTACACAAAATTGCCCTACCCAGTTTGGCTCAGTGGATAGAGCGTTGGCCTGTGGACTTGAGGGTCCCAGGTTCGATTCTGGTCAAGGGCATGTACTTTGGTTGTGGGCACATCCCCAGGAGGGGGTGTGCAGGAGGCAGCTGATTGATGTTTCTCACATCGATGTTTCTAACTCTCTGTCCCTCTCCCTTTCTCTCTGTAAAAAAATCAATAAAATGTATTTTTTTTAAAAAACCTACACAAAATTATAAGCAGAAAACCATGAACTCGCATGTACTTCACCTAGTTTCACAGTGTTAATATTTTGCCATTTTAATTCTCAGGCCTCTTAATGGCAAACAGAAGATCACATTCCGATCCTCCATTATTTAAAACTAGAGGCCCAGTGCACAAAAATTTGTGTACTTGGGGGCTGGGGGGTCCCTCTGCCCTGCCTGTGCCCTCTCACAGTCTGGGACCCTTCGGGGGATGTCCACCTGCTGGCTTAGGCTTCCTCCCCGGGGGATCGGGCCTAAGCTGGCAGTCAGACATCCCTCTGGCAGCCCGGGAGCCCTCGGGGGATGTCCACTTGCCAGCAGGAGCAGGCCTAAGCTGCAGTCGGACATCCTTAGTGTTGCTGAGGAGGCGGGAGAGGCTCCTGCCACCACCACTGTGCTGGCAACCATCAGCCTGGCCTGTGACTGAGCAGAGCTCCCTATATGGGAGCGGACTGACCACCAGGGGGCAGCTCCTGAATTGAGCGCCTGCCTCCTGGTGGTCACTGTGTGTCAGAGTAACCAGTCATTTCCAGTCATTCTGTTAGGGTCAATTTGCATATTACCCTTTTATTATAGAGGTCTGGTGCGTGAGTGGAGGCCGGCTGGTTTACCCTGAAGGGTGTCCCAGATCAGGGTGGGGTTCCTGCTGGGGTGCCTGGCCAGCCTGGGTGAGGGGCTGAGGGCCGTTTTCAGGCTGCCCACAGCCCCTTCTCGGTGTAGGGGGGGTCCCTGGCCAGCCTGAGTGAGGGGCTGAGGGCCATTTTCAGGCTGGCCATGCCCCCCCAGCAACCCAAGCTTCCAGCCTCTCCATATCTGGGATTTATTTATGTTCTATAATTGAAACTTTGTAGCCTTCAGAGCCCATGTCCAGCTAAAAGCCTGGGTTGCCCCCTGGCAACCCAGTCTCCCAGCCCCTCTTTGAGCAGAAGCCACACCTGGAAGTATCTGGGATTTATTTATCTTCTATAATTGAAACTTTGTAGCCTTGAGCAGAGCCCAGGGCCAGCCAGGGCAGGCAGGAAGCTTGGCTTTCTTCATCGCTGTGGGCAACCCAAGTTTCCTGCTCGCTCCAGCTCTGTGGCCGCTGCCATCTTAGTTGGGTTAATTTGCATACTTGCTCCTGATTGGCTGGTGGGTGTAGTGGAGTGGCGGAGTGATGGTTAATGTGCATCTTTCTCTTTTATTAGTGTAGATAAATTTGTTCACAAATTCAAGGTTTGGTGGTATTAAAAATATCCAGAAAAAAAGCAGGCAAGGAATTACAATGACATGATCATAGTGAGTGTGTTAGTATTAATCTTCTCTATTTAAGACTTCAGTCATGAAAAATGATACATTTTTTAAAATTCAACCCTAAGAATCAAAGTTGACTTCATAAAATAACCCTTAAAAACAAATCTCTGTAAGAAGGAGGAACTCAACTAAGATAAGTGATTTTCAGTGGAAAAGGTTCAGTAGGATTCTGGGAGAAGATTTTCAGCCACATGATTAAATCATTTCTTAGAAAAATATTTGTATTATAAGGATTCCGCAGGGTCTCGCTTCCTCTGACATCATTTGAGAATATATTTTCCTCTATTGCCCCTTTTCTTCCCCAGTGAGAAAGTCTGACCTAAGATATCTATAAAATATTTCTACCCCCTGAGCTATGCATACAAAATTCATTGTATAATTTTGTTTCCAAGCATGGTGCATGGGGGGGGGGCGGGGGAGCGATGACAGATCTGCACGTACTCCACATTTTTCTGCATCCATCTCTCTAATTGTTTGGTGATACGCTGGTGCTTCCATTCCGTCATGTTGGCAACAATCACGCCAGGGTTGAACGAGCATGTGCTGGGGCTTATGCCGAGGTCTTTAATAGTCTGCTTCCTGTAGTCCAGGTAGCCCATGTAGGTGTTCTGTAAAGGAACAGGATATGCATGCCACATGGAAAACAATCTGAAAATAGCCATTTTTTTGAGACCATTGTGTGTTGTCTCTGGGTTTCCTCCTGTGTCACTGGCCCTTTGCTGGTTTCCTCTTGTTTCCCCAACTTTTAAAAGCAGGGTTCCCCAAGTCTCATTTCCAGCACCTGTCCCTTCTCTAGCACTGACTCCCTGACAACCTCATCCAGACTCATGGCTCTAAACACCATCCGTGTGGACAGCCCTGACCTCCCCTCTGGATTCCCCATTCCTTCTCCGACTGCCAGCTCTGTGTCTCCTTCTGGATGCCTAATCCTGTCCCAAATGTGCTTTCCTACAACTTGCCTTATCTCAGTTAGTGCAACCCTGTCTTTCTAGTAACTTAGGCAGAAAACCCAGGGTCATTAGGTCCTCCTTGACTCGTCTCATTCACTTGTCATCCAAATCTGTTGGCCCCATCTTCCAAAATACATCCCGAAGCCAAACACATCCCATTGCCTCTCATGCTGCCTTCTTGTCCAGCCATAATGACCACTCACTGGATTTCTGCACGTTCCTCCTAAACTGGTGTTCCTGCTTTTTCTACCCCTTTCAACCCCACTCTGTCTTTATGTTACTCAACTGCTCCAAGAGATGCTTCCATCTCTTTCAGAGTAAAAGCCACAGTTCCTAAAATGGCCTGCCCTGCCCTACACCATCTGCTCCCCAGTGTCCATTATTCTCCCTCTGGATCCCTCTGCCACATTGACCTCCTTGTTCTTTAATGTGCCAGACACCTCCCTGCCTCAGGACCTTTGCACTTGCTGGCAACATTTTCTTGGAATGTTGTTCTCCCTGTTTAAGTGGTTCCCTTCACGACACCATCTCAGTGGAGACTTCCATGATCACCCTAAAATACAGCCCACCTCCGCCCTGATCCTCTGTTAAGTATCTCACGTGTCTTCCCACCAGAATGTAAGCTATGCAAAGGCAGGAATTTTAGTTTTGTTTGCTGTATCATTAGTACCTAAAACTGTCAGGCACACAGGAAGCACTCAGCACACAGCTGAGTGAATGTAACACCAGGCAGGACATGATGTTTCACACATGTGGGCTGCCATAATCTACCTCAGTGGAGTGCTCAGACATAACACGCAAGTAACAGACACACTCGAACACTTCCTATGTGCCAGGCACCGTTCTAAGAACAGCACATGCATTACCTCATTAGGTGTGTGCCATCACTTCATAGGTATTAACTTAGTTCTCACAGTGACTCTCCCTCTATTTGGCAAATAAAGGAGAAAACAATTGGTTAAGTAACTTGCCCCAAGCTACTCAGGTGATGGAGCCGAGATCTTGACTAAGTCGGATCTGGCCCCAGAGCCTAGGCCTTAAAGCATGTCACACATTTAAAAATTATTCCCTGGCCCTGACCGGTTTGGCTCAGTGGATAGAGCATCGGCCTGCGGATTAAAAGGTCCCAGGTTCGATTCCGGCCAAGGGCATGCACCTGGGTTGCGGGCACATCCCCAGTGGGTAGTTTGTAGGAGGCAGCTGATCAATGTTTCTCTCTCATGGATGTTTCTAACTCTCTATCCCTCGCCCTTCCTCTCTGTAAAAAATCAATAAAATATAATTTTTAAAATAAATAAATAAATAAATATAAAAATTATTCCCTGGAACCTTTTTGAAGAACAACATTAGCTTCTTAACAACACCTTCCATTTTAAAGCCATTCCTTTGGTTTCAGTGTTACGTACAGGTTCACCTTTTCTCATTTCCAGCCAGGTAAGGAGCTCTTTACCCTTGAACAAAACCAGCATTTCCCTCTACTGAGAGGAGGGCAAAAGCAATGGCTAAAACTCTGAAAGCAGAACCCAAGACTCAGCAAGTCTCTTTTACAGAAAATACCATCTCTGACAGAAAGGGAGGTTGAGAGGGACCTAGATAACTATCGTTCCTGGTGCATTCACTAAAGACCAGACACGCTATTTCATCACAGCTCACAGAGACACGATAACACGGATATTATTGTTGCCATGTTTCAGATAAGCGGCTCCTGCAGGGTTCAGGAACTTGCCCGGCGTCACCTCAGAGTGGAGCTGGGGTGTTCATCGGAAGCCCAGGCCCCTGGGTTCCACCTCCAGCAATCCTGACGGGCAGGGCTCTCCCCCTGTAGCTTACACTCATTCTGAGTTGGAGGAGGAGGAGGGGTGAAGGCAGGATTTTTCTAACAGTGCACTCACCTGCAGTCCCACAAGTCTGTGCCTGTCCTGAAGCGAGGGCAAATCACAGTCATCTGAAAACGCGGCTGCGTGGCCCAGGGCCAAGGTGGTGTCATACAGCTCCTGGATATCACCTGCATTTAGAAACACCAGGAGTTCGGAGAGTACAGCATTAGTTTTAGGGCTGCATAGAGCCTCAGAGTTTAAACTAATCCCTGGTTTTGCTGTGCGGGAGAAGTGTGTGATCCCTGATGTCATGTGGCTTGGCAATTTACTGAATAACAATAGGTCAGCTCAACTTAAAAGCCACTTGATAAGAAGCTCAGCTGGGCGTTGCACAAATGTCTTTATTTCTATTGCTATGTGGGTACCCCACCGATGTTTATCTTACTTGCACTTAATGTTTTTAAATGATTTTACGGAGAAGAAGGGAGAGGGAGAGAGCGAAACATTGATGTGAGAAGAAACGTTGATGAGTTGTCTCTTGTAACCACTGAACTCATGATCTTTCGGTGCCTGGGATGATGCTCAACCAACTGAGCCACACCGGCCAGGGCTGCCTTATTTGCATTTAAACACCAAAACTTAGTTCTAAGAATGTCCTCAGTGAGACTATCACTCCATATGCTTCAGGGGTACAGAGAATGGGAAGGCAGCCGAGCTATTTATCTCAGTCTTTTGCAACCTGAGAGTGGCTCTCAAAAAGCCAACTGCACGGTCCAGGGAAGTGACTATCAACCCTGTTTTCAAAATATTCCTGAATTTGCAACAATACTATCCCCCCAAATTTAATAAGCAGAAAAAATCACAGGGCAGCTAACTCTCTGGAAAATGAAGGAAGTCAGTCATTCTGCATATCAGCGGCTCCTTTTCCAAGTGCTCCAGGCAGTTGGCGAGTATACCTTGTACGATGACATCGTCGTCCAGATAGATGACTTTCTCATGTTGGTGGATCAGCAGAGGGAGATAAAACCGAACAAAGTTCAGCTGTGAAAACAACAGAAGAAGCAACGGTGGAGAAGAGGCACATGGCACAGCGTCTTCCAAGGGTGCTGGGGTTCAGTGGGAGTCGCAGAGGCTTCCTCCTGAATCTTCAGGCCACAAATTGCCTGTCTTCCTGTACATCCAGTAATTTGACTGCTGTGAGCATAAGCAGCCTTACACATGCACACACATGCACGCACGCACGCACACACATGCACACATGGGCATCATCCTCAACAGTAAGCTCAACCTCAGCTCTTTGAGCCAGAAAGTAGAGAAGCATTGGCGGAGGGTGGGAGTTTTATTAGCCACCACCCAGCTTAATCCAATGGCCTACTCAGCTCACACTCCAATAATAAATATCTGGAATTGAGGAAAGATCATGTCATTAGACAGAAGGCTTAGAACTGAGTACATTTTCAAGGATGGGTTTAAGTAGCAATTATATGTAGAAGGTGGCTGCATTTTCTGTACATCTGCCATCAACACCACTCTTTTTGCAGGAGAGAGTCAGTCCCTTTGGTAAGAACTCTTGCGGTAATATACCTTAAGATTCCAAAGCTAGGAAAAGAGCTGGTGTCTTCTAAAAATATTATCTTAGTTGATACTAGGAAGTATATAATCCGTCATGCTACTGGTTTTCCTTGGTTGCTGGGCTATTCCAAGATAAATGTTACATCCAATCACAGCAGCCTGTGGGCTTGGGGATATTTTTTCCTGGCCTCACTACGTGGCCCCTTCCCCCGCCCCCTCAGGCATATTCATGCACGTAAATGCATCCTACATGTTCTTATGCTTCATTCCTTCTTTGACTACTCTGTTAGGTTGATGTAAACCACCTTAAATCCTTTCTGGAGCAAGTGACTTATAAATTACAAAGAAGCAGAGATTGGTGAAGATCTAACAACCTTAAGGCTTTAGAACTATTCCGTCTGCATCCCAGTGTCGAGAACTCCATACCGAACAGATCAGGGGCTCACCAAGGACTGCCCCCCAGCGCAGCACAGTGCTACTCACAGGCTGGAGCAACTCCGGCCTCGCCGAGTCTGGTCGGATCTTCCCTTTGAGGACCATAGGGTTGAATTCCACGACTTTAAAGTTTATTTCTCTCAATTTAGAATGTTCAATCCATTTTCTAAGGAGATAAAAAACAAACAAACAAAAACACAACCTCTAGTATACACATCCCACCTTTCCTCAATTTGACTATTGCCTCAATCCATTGTCTCCTTAGAAAGTTAAAAACAAAATATGAAACCTTAGTAGAGTTTAGTCTGTAATTCCCAATCCCCCACCCCCCCAATCTGGTCTGGTTTAAATCTTTCCATTATTATTATTATTATTAGTCACATAATTTTTTCTGCAAAGGAAATAAAACAAAATAGTAATAACCAAATAACTCCCCACATTTATGTCATCTCCACAGGTAACTGGAAGAACATACTAGTAGCATTCCACCTTTCTTTTTCTTTTTTTTAAAAAATACATTTTATTGATTTTTTACAGAGAGGAAGGGAGAGAGATAAAGAGTTAGAAACATTGATCAGCTGCCTCCTGCACACCTCCTACTGGGGATGTGCCCGCAACCCAGGTACATGCCCTTGATCGGAATCAAACCTGGGACCTTTCAGTTTGCAGACCGACACTCTATCCACTGAGCCAAACCAGTCAGGGCCCACCTTTCTTATAAAGCAGCATCTGTAGTTGCCAGTACCATCCTTGTCCCGTGTCAGCAGCTCTGTAATGTTATGAAGGGAAGCAGGATATTCTCAACCTTCCGCGGTGACTGACGTCACCTTTACCCTGCCGTTTTGACTCCAGGGCCATTTGAATGTACCTGTGTTTCTTTGTCTCTGTCTCTCAGTCTTCCCCATCCCTCCTCATTCCCTGCCTTCTCCCCTCACATTTCCTCAGTCTTACAGAACTTCTATCTTAAAAAAAAATATACACACACACACACACACACACACACACACACACACACACACATATATAATTGATTTAGAGAGGAAAGAAGAAGGAGAGAGATACAAACATCAATGATCAGAGGGAATCATTGATTGGCTGCCTCCTGCATACCCCACACTGGGCATTGAGCCTGCAACCCAGGCATATGGCCTGACCAGGAATCGAACCAAGACCTCCTAGCTCCTAGGTCAATCCTCAACCACTGAGCCATGCCGGCCAAACCAGGCCAGAACACCTATCTTTTAATCTAACTCATACGAAGTTTTTTGTAAGAAATCATCTCAAAATAAAATTTCCAACACGTAAGCTACGCATAGAAGTATTTCATGTTGATGAAAAATTGACAAAGGTCCTGGCCAGCATGGTTCAGTGGTTGATCTTCAACCTATGAACCAGGAGATCGAGATTCAACTCCCAGTCAGGGTACATGCCCAGGTTGCAGGCTCAATCCCCTGCTCACAGGTTGTGAGTGTGTGGTGTGCAGCAAATCAATAATTCTCTCTTATCATTGATACTTCTATCTCTCCCTCTCCCTTCCTCTCTGAAATCAATAAAAAAATATTTTTTAAATCATCAATGGTAAGGAATTCTTACCATTTGCAACAGCATGGATGGAACTGGAGAGCATTATGCTGAGTGAAATGTCAGTCAATGAAAGAAAAATACCACATGACCTCACTTATTTATGGATAATAAAGACCATTATAAACTGATGAACAGCCCTGACTGGTTTGGCTCAGTGGATAGAGCGTCAGCCTGCGGACTCAAGGGTCCCAGGTTTGATTCCAGTCAAGGGCATGTACCTTGGTTGCGGGCACATCCCCAGTGGGGAGTGTGCAGGAGGCAGCTGATCAATGTTTCTCTCTCATTGATGTTTCTAACTCTCTATTCCTCTCCCTTCCTCTCTGTAACAAAATCAATAAAATATGTTTAAAAACATAAATAAATAAATAAATAAATAAATAAATAAATAAATAAACAAACTGATGAACAAAAATAGATACAGAGGCAGAGCAGCATTGAACAGACTGTCAAACTACAGTGAGAAGGCCAGGGAGAGTTGGGGGGTAAGAAATCAACTGAAGGACTTGTATGCATGCATATAAGCATAACCAATAGACACCAAGACACTAGGGGGTAGGGGAAGTCGGGGAAGGTCAAAGGGGGGAAAAAAGGAGACATATGTAATACTCTTTGTAATACTTTAAGCAATACAATAAAAATTTTTAAAAATCTACAAAGGAATTAAATCTTCCCAACAAAATTTAGATCTGCATAATTTGAACCATCAAAGTAGCCATTTTACACAATGTATTATATTGATACTTTCTCAATACTGGTGCGGGTGGGAGGCAGTCATGCCAATAAGAAGTCAGCCCAACTGAAAAATTGGCAAGAGACTCAGGCACGCATATTCAAACAGCCAAGAAATGTGTGAAAAGGTGCTCAATCTCTTTAGAAATAAGGGAACCCCACAATGAGACACTGCTGGCACTCCTCAGAATGGCAAAGTTAAAAAGACTGCCCACACCAAGTGTTGGTGTGGTCGTTGCTACAGGTGTGTGTGTGTCTGTTACACATTTGTGACGACTCACTAAGCTGTACATGGGATTTATACAATTTCCTGTATTTGTGTTATACTTCAGTGAAAAGAGATTTTAAAATACTTTAAAATAAGGGGGGGGGTGAACTGGGAATCATTCCTGCTCAAATGTCATGCAATCTTGAAGCTCATAACTACTGTTCAAGTACAGACCCTTATGCAGAACATATCACCCAAGCCATCCTTTGGGTTTGTCATCTATACCGACGGATAACTGAAGGGCAGACTGAGTGAGTCCATATTGCAACAGTAAATTATAAGAGTGACAAATGAGACAAAAACAAAACAAAACAAAAAAACTAGAAAGCACATACAAGCCCCCAAGCCCACAGCAACCAAAGACCATTTAGATTAGGAGCAAATGTCTTACATATCTCAGTATCTCCTAATGGTGATACTACCCACAAATATGGTTATAAAAACCATCTGTAAGTATGTTCTTCTTGTAATTGATGGGAATAACACTTGAGATACCTTGAAATTTCTTTCATCACTGCTTTTCCAAAATATTCCATTCTCCCCAGAGATGGTCCCTGTTAACAGTGGAGATCTTTCCGGTCTTTTTGTTTTGTTAATCCTTACCTGAGGATATTGCTCTATTGATTTTTAGAGAGAGTAGAAGGGAGCGGAGAGACAGAGAGAGGAACATCGATGTGAGAGAGGCACATTGATTAATTGCCTCCCATACATGTCCTGACTGGGTTCAGGGGTTGAGCCTGTAACTGAGAAACATGCCCTGACCAGAATCGAGCCTGGGACCCTTCAGTCTGAGGGCTGATGCTCTACCCACTGAGCAAAACCAGCTAGGGCTCTTCTACATTTGTATAATACATTTAAATTTTGATTTTCTGTCAATTGTTTTTCAGCCCAACTCCAATTTATTTCTTAGAGCAGTGAAGGACATGAAAGATATCACTTTGCAGTTCAAAAATTATAATGAATGATGATTCTGAGCCATATTGAAATGATTATATTACACTAATATTCTTACAGGTTAAGAAAGTAAAGAAAAGAGAAACCATTTTAGAGAGAATGACTTTCATACAAACTGCTTAAGGATTGGGGTTCTTTAGTTCATTAGTGCAATTCTGCAGCATGACACACAGCCCTACCAGATTAGTGAGGCTTTGCTAGAAATTCCTTAGTGAGGCAACGTGTTTATCAAGTCACCAAATAAACCTCAGGTCATCCCCTTCTTAATTCGAATGACATTTCTCAAAAAAAAAAAAAAAAAAAAAGAGAAGGAAATCCATTTAAGGAAAAACAAGGAAGATCAAAAGAAAGTACAAAACTCCAACATCTATAGTATACAATTTACCGTATTCGAGACAGAGTATTCCGGAGCCCAACTACATAGAACAAAATATTGGCATCCGTGTTGCTGTAGATGCTATTGATGGCGGCCATCGCAGCCCCCATCCTCCCTGCTGCTGCACAGATCACCACAGGGATCTCAGTGTCCAGTTCCTCGGGAGTCCCAGAGTCCTCACCTGGAAACATCAAAATCAGTGCCCTGGAACATGAAGGAATTTCACAGTCCAGTCTGTTAAACTTGTCTTCCACACCCCCGAGGGAAGATAGCAGAGTGTGGAAGAGGCTGTGGATTGTTCACCAATATCCAGTCTTTTCTTCTTCCCTTATAATGTTGGGATTTTCGCTGGCTAAGAATGTTTTCCAAAAGGAGACATATGCAATACTCTTTGTAATACTTCAAGCAATAAAACAAAAATTTTTTAAAAAGGAAATAATTAAGTTAACACCACTCAAAATGATATATAACATCTCAATCAGTAAGAATTTTTAAGTGGTAACAAGGAGAATAAAATCATTGGAAGCTGCAAAAAAAAAAAAAAAAAATGTTTTCCAGACTCCCTTGCAGCTCTATGTCATCAAGTTCTGACCAGTGGGATGTTAGTGCAAGTAATATGTACAATTACTGGGGTTTGCTTTTATAAGAAACTTGCTCACCCTCCCTCTTTCCTTTTCCCTTCCCCTTGGCTGGAATGTTGCTATGATGGCAGCCACCTTAGACTCAGGTGGAAGCTACCTATTGAGAACACCAAAACTCTAAGATAGAAGGAATCTGACTTCTTTAATTTAGCATAATGTTTGCGAGGCTCATCCATATTATAGCGGGTATATTTTTTAAATTGTGGTAAAATACACAACATAAAATTTACCATCTTAACCATTTTTAAGTGTACAGTTTAGTGGTATTAAATACATTTACCCCATTGTCCAACCATCTCTACCACCCATCTCCATAACTCTTTTCATCTTGTAAAGTTAACACTCTACCCATTAAACAATAAGTCCCCATCTTCCCTTCCTCTCAGCCCCTTGGCAACCATCATTCTACTTTCTGTCTTAGGATTTTGATGGTCTAAGTACCTCACATAAGAGGAATCACACACAACTTGTCTTTTTTGTGCCTGGCTTATGTCACCTAGAATACCTGCTTCATTCTTGAGCACGGTCCCCTTGTGAACTTTCTTATACAGAATCCCACAGAGGGTCACAATCAGAAGGAACAGCAGCACCTGATTAACTGAAATGAAAAAAAAAAAAGAGAGAGACAAGTTCAACCTATCGAGCCGGAGTTACGGAAAAGTTCAGAGCAGCCGTGTAAGGCGTTGCCTTCCCTGACACACACAGGAGTGGTGGCCTGGGACCCTTCTTCTTTTTTAAAAAAATATATTTTGTTGATTTTTTACAGAGAGGAAGGGAGAGGGATAGAGAGTTAGAAACATCGATGAGAGAGAAACATCGATCAGCTGCCTCCTGCACACTCTCTACTGGGGATGTGCCCGCAACCAAGGTACATGCTCTTGACCGGAATCAAACCTGGGACCTTTCAGTCCGCAGGCCGACACTCCATCCACTGAGCCAAACAAGCCAGGGCCCAGGACCCTTCCTTAAGCAGATGGCATCGCAGGAAAGACTTAACCTGCAATACTGTTGATACTCAACAATACACACATGCAGTTCATAAGGATCCAGGGATGACCCCAGGGTGTCGGATGGCAGAGGCTACAACCTTGATGACTATAGGATGCTGCCTCTTCTGTGCATGAACTTGGTTTAGAATAATAGCCAACATTTATATAACGCTCGTGATGCCAGCACTTATTTTATGTTCTTAGCCATTAGAACCCAGCTACTTCTCAGATAATTCAGTCACCGGTCAAAGATGACACACAGAAAATGTTTTACCTTGTTCTAGCTAGTTCGATTCAGTGGATACAGCGTCAACCTGAGGACTGAAGGGTTCCAGGTTTGATTCCTGATCAAGGGCACGTACCTTGGTGGCAGGCTCCTCTCCAGTCTAGACTCCTGGTCGGGGCGTGTGCCAGAGACAACTAATCAATGTGTTTCTCTCACATCGATATCTCTCTCTGTCTTTCACTCTCTCTAAAAAAATCAATGGAAAAATAGCCTCGGGTGAGGATTGAAAAAAGAAAGAAAATGTTTGCCTTGGGTAAGAGGTTAGTAGACCCACCTACATGTCTTCCAGTTCTGAGCCTCCAGGAGCATCTGTTTCAGAACAGTGGCACTGGCCCCTGGGGTCTCCTGAGAAGTGGGGTAATGCAGAACAGTGTTGTCGTAGTAGGAAGCATGTACCACTGGCTGTACTGGAGATGATGGGGGAGGTTTGTGCTCATAGAATGAAGTCACGTTAAATCATAGCGTGAGAAATCAGTCCCAATTTCATATGCAGGAAGGTAACAAAAACTACCCAGAATTGAATAACATTGTTCTAACCATATAGAGTTGTATAATGTTCTTATTTTTATGATAGGAGATAACTGGTGTTCTAGTTACAGTACAGATATGAACTTTCTATTATAAAGTACACTTAGGAGTTTTAAAATGAGTCCATTTAAAGAAAATAGTTATGCATTGGACAGAAGGAACACAGATGCTGGAAACTGAGAAGATGCAACATCGCCGCACATGGGGCACAAAGGCTGCAGTTTGGAAAATGTTGGCAGAAGGGGGAAAGGTCTGGGATTTGAAGGCACATTCAAATCTCATTTCTATTACTTTCTGGCTGTGTGGCCTTGGACAGGTTACTTAACCTCTCTGAGCCTCAGTTTGCTCATCTGCTACATGGGAATTGCAATAATAATCGTTACTTTGCAGGGGTATTTTGAGAGTTAACAAAGGCAATGTAATCCCAGTAAAGGTTTTACAATTGTTGTGCATTAAAATATTTACTTATAGGCCAAAACTGGTTTGGCTCAGTGGATAGAGTGTCGGCCTGCAGACTGAAGGGTCCCATGTTTGATTCCGGTCAAGGGCATGTACCTGGGCTGTGGGCACATCCCCAGAAGGCGGTGTGCAGGAGGCAACTGATCGATGTTTCTCTCTCAACCATGTTTCTACCTCTCTATCCCTCTCCCGTCTTCTCTGTAAAAAATCAATAAAATATATATTTAAAAAAATATTTACTTATATTGGCCTTGTACTAATCTATTTTACAGCCCCTAGGCTTTTCTCGTCACATTTGTAAAGTCTGTAGGAGGAAGGCGTTGAACAGTATCCACGGATGCCTTCCAGAGCTG